>BQNB010001380.1:7622-141095 GCA_026074375.1 Tanacetum coccineum | reverse complement strand
CTCAAATCAAATCACTTCCGGGCGAGCCCAACAAACAACTCCGGACGAGACAAATCTAACTACCTCCGGACGAAAGCAACTCCGGACGAAGCAAATCTAACCATCTCCGGACGAAAGCAACTCCGGACGAGGCAAATCTAACTACCTCCGGACGAAAGCAACTCCGGACGAAGCCAATCTAACCACCTCCGGATGAGGCAAATCTAACTACCTCCGGATGAAAGCAACTCCGGACGAAGCAAATCTAACTACCTCCGGACGAAAGCAACTCCGGACGAAGCAAATCTAACCACCTCCGGACGAAAGCAACTCCGGACGAGGCAAAGCCAACCACCTCCGGAGGAGAATTAATTTCCGGACGAGCTCAAACAAACTATTCCCGAACAAGCCAAACCAATCCTGATCGAACAACTCACCCTCCGGACGAGTGCCTTCCGGTTAAAACAACTAATACCGGACGAGACAACCTCCGGATGGGTACAATACAACTCCGATCGAGACCCAATTCGAATCTAACTCCAGACGAGACAACCTCCGGTGAGATAACCTCCGGACGAACTAGATATAAATCACTTCCGGACTAAATCCAAACCAACACCGGATGAGATCCAACCCCAACCACTTCCGGACGAGGCCCAATCTAAACCACCTCCGACTGAGACTCAAGCAAACACCGAACGAAACCCAAAATCCCTCCAAGATCAAACCTCCGAACAAGCTCTAATAGCCTTCGGACGAGACCCTCGAGGGAGAACAAAAAAAAAGAGGAATTTTATAGAAGTAGGTAAAAAAAATTTTTTTTTTGAGAAGTGATGAAGTAAAAATGAAAAGTGTGAGTGGTATTTATAATACCTTGGAAAAACCTAAGAGTTGGAAGGCTTGGACCATGTTGGGCCGGAGAAGCCCATAGTATACGGGCTAGGTGGTACGGACACGTCCCGATAGATCCCGTAGCAACGGGCCAATATAATGACATCCTCACTTCAATTTTGCGTTAAAAAAAAAAGTTCGACATATCCTAGGTCGACTAGACAAGTCTTCTCCTTTTTTAAGTCTAGCATCAACTATCTAACAATACGTTAATACTAGACTGGGGGGACATGATGAGGTATGGTCTCCTCCGGATGCTTAGGGGGAGACAATCACTATTAACTCCTAATTTTCCTAAGGTAAACTACTCCATGTTAGAACGGTCCACTGGAATAGCTGGGGTGACGAAGGCCACCTTAGGTCCAGAGGTAATAACTAAAGAGTAGTAGCTTCCTAGGAGGTAAGTTAATAGCTAGTCCCCTCAGGAGGCAAGGACCAGCAGGTCAGGAGCAGCTAGTCCCCTCAGGAGGCAAAGACCAGCCAGTCAGAGCTGCTAGTCCCCTCAAGAGGCAAAAGGACCAGCCAGTCAAGAACAGCTAGCCCCCTCGGGAGGCAAGGAGCAGCATTGTCCCCATCAGAGCTAGTACACTGACGGACTGATGTGCGTTGTCAGAATATCACAACGTCTGGCCTCAACCAAGTACTTGAGCTCGAGACAACTTGACCCGAGACAAATGTTGATGCATGCCAGCGACTTACAGTTCTCCTTGAAGACAACCTGGACATACAAGACTAAGCCTGACGCATGCTGGCGATTGACGTTGCTGCCGCTAGAAGACAACTTAGCTTTCTCCACATACTTGTGTCTTGGTAGCTAAGGCCCAGGTGGGTAGTATATAAAGAACTATTCACACACATGAAGAGGTTAAGTTATATACACACACTTCTCTTTACTCTCTCTCTAGCTCTCTCTTCTACTCTCTCTCACTAAAACTTATACCAAGCATACACTTACTCTCACGCCGGAGCTTGGTCTCGGATTCAAAACCCGGGGCGAGCTAACGGTGTTCTTTCTTATTTCAGCCTAAGAGACGAAGGAGTAGCAGCGGAGCTCCTAAGGATCAGGGCTGAAGAGCATCTACGGAAATTTGCTCGAACATTGGCGCCATCCGTGGGACCCGAAATACCAATCTACCAATTTCTAAGTAATGGATGGTTGTACGAAGGGTCCTCAACTGGAGGAAGGTGAAAACCTTAACACCGGGGCACTTGGACTGAGAAGAGGGGTCCCCCGGGAGGAACCTCCGCTCCCGCCGGACAAGTTCAAGGAGGCCCTTCTCCAGCATTTGTGAAGAAAAACATTGATGTATTGAGAACCATGATCAAAGAGCTTGACAACCGGAGGTCGGGGAGAAGGTATACCCCGAAAACTCTTCAACGAAGGAGTCGGTGAAAGCGGGGGGTCAGAGAACTCTCAAATGAGTCCCTCAGCAGAAGAAGTAGGAGGATACTCTTCTGATGGGTCCTCAGGTCAAGGGTTGTCGAGGAAAGGCGCCTCGGCGCTGTCGGACGGCATCGAAAGAACAGTCTCAAAGAAGAAAGGGACCTTTAAGTCTCACCGGTCGGTAAGATCTGAGGCCGAAGCAGAATCAAAGTCCTAAAGTGTTCAAGACGAAGCCTCAATCAGTAAGGTTCCTCTCGAGGGAAGTCAATGTTCAGATTCGGGGTTTATGAACCTATTGGCAGTGGTTCGAGGACTTGGCATGCCCTATAGACGCCCAGACCAGCCCAAAGCTTTCACCTCTAATCGGAATCACTCGCTTCAGATACCATCGGCAGGCCAAACTACCACCAAACGTCCGGGTGTATGAAGGAAACAAAGATCCGGAAGATCACCTAAGCATCTTCTCTGCCGCAGCTGAGCAAGAGGAATGGCCTATGCCAGTATGGTGTAAGATGTTCCGTCAGACCCTGAGTGGCTCGGCGAGGAACTGGTTTGATAGCCTAGACCCAAAGAGTGTAGATGGGTTTTGAAGAGTTGAGTAGCAAGTTTCTTTAGAAGAATTCTCGCAGCAGAAAAGGTACACAACGATCCAACGGAGATACACGCCATAAGCGAAAGCCGAATGAAGGGTTGCCAAGCATTCAGGGACGTTTCAAGGAAGAGAGCGCCACATATCTAGGGTGCCTCCGGTATAAGGATATCAGCGTTCATGCATGGGCTAATGGCCACCCAGAACTGTCAAAAAGTCAATGATAAATCCCAAAAAACGGCTGACGAGATGTGGGAGAGAGGTCGGGCCTTTTATTAGAGGAGAGGCGGGGAGACACAACCTTAAAAGCAACTCAAGATCTCCTCGGTGGGAAAAGAGTGCTGGCAAGGCCAGCTGGTCGGAACACCAAAATGGGTCTAGAAACAGAAGTCATAGAAGGGGGGAAGGAAGAAACATGGGGACCTGTGCTCCCTACGCTAGAAGAGAAGGCTTCACACCTCTGATGAAAACTCCGAAAGAGATCCTCGCTATGGATAATGTGAACTTCCCTCCACCACCTCCGATGGTGGGAACTCCGAGGAAGCGAAATTGAAACAAGTTCTGTGACTACCCACCAAGACGGGGTTCATAACCACGAATGACTGCTATCACCTTAAGAAACAGATTGAAGAGGCAGTGGCCTCAGGAAGATTGGCTCATTTGGTGAAGGATATCAGGCAAGGCGGTCAGAAGGGCAAGGGCTCAGCCAAAGGAAGAGAAAAGGTTATCAACATGGTGAGATCCCAAGGGTACCGGAAGAGGCCCTACGAGAGGGTGGAGCACTGGATGGATATGAATAAATTGTCCGTCAGGGCCTCGATATCATTGATGAATTGCCGTGGTAGTGGGAGGCTTGTGATTGAAGGTTTCAGGGTCAAGAGGATCCATGTTGACGGTGGTTAGCTCGGCAGAGGTTATGTTACGTAGCCATTGCTTCAGAAGTCTTAGCTATCGAACGAGGTCGAGGCTGAGAGAGTCTCGAATACCGTTGGTGGGATTCTCAGGAGAAGTCAGTTACCCTATGGGAGTTATTGATTTGGAAGTCACTATGGGGGAATGCGGGAAAACCCGAACGGTCATAATGGAGTTTGCGGTGGTCAAGGTGTCCCCGTTTAATGCTCTACTAGGTAGGTCGAGGATGAGGAGCTTAGAGCGTAGCCTCCACTACCAACTTCAAGATGAAAGTTCCCAACTATCGAATGGGTAGGCACTATACACCACCTAGAGGACAGGGGACTCTAAGAGGAATGCAGAAGATGAGGAAGCTCAAGGGACCTACTAAGTTCGGCAGGCGCGGGTAACAGATTACCCCGAATGCAAGACAAAACTCAGAAAGTGGCCTAACCCTAGACTTTCGTTGGCTCCGGTGGAGACCCGCCCCCGGAGACCAGGAAAGGAACCAATGCAATTGGATGGTACGGAAGGAAGGCGACAACTTGACAAGGAAAGAAGGCTACCCAAGTCTAGTGTCGGAAGAAAGATAGTGATAAAATGTAACTACTCAGAACGCTCTGGTCACCATCGGAGGAGGCTCTGTCCGCCGAGTGCAGGACATGCCCTATTACCTTACCCTCCGAGAATGTGGAATCTTTGATAGTAGACTCAGCAGATATGACGGGGTATCCTAGGGCTATAACGGTAGCATAGCTAGACATCACTACCCCCACATTGAAAACCAAAGGTACAAAAGAAGAGGCGTCTCGCTCCAGCAGGAGAAGAGGTGGTGACTGATGAAGTTAATGAATGGCTCAAGGCCGGTATCGTAAGACGGGTGCGATACCCCACGTGGGTTGCTAATCCGGTGCTGGTCAAGAAGGTCGATGGGAGTTGGAGAATGTGCATCGACTTTAAAGATCTGAATAAGGCATGCCCAAAGGATCTATACCCTTTTGCCAGAGATCGATTGGAAGATTGAGTCGCTGATGGGATTCCAATATAAGTGTTTCCTGGATGCTTATAAGGGATACCACCAAATACAAATGACGAAGAAGGACGAAGAGAAGACGGCTTTCCATACGAAGAGGGGAGTCTTCTGTTACACTAAGATGCCTTTTGGTCTCAGATATGACGGGGTGCGACATCAGAGATGGGTGGAACTCTGCCTTCAAGGAGCAGATAGGGGTAAACCTAGAAGCGTATGTGGACAATATGGTGATTAAGAGTAGGACTGAACAAGACATCATAAAAGATGTAGAACAAACCTTCTTCACTCTCCGAAGGATAAACATGAAACTCACCCACGAAGAAAGGTTCATTCGCTATGGAGGAAAGGACAAAGTTCTTGGGCTAGTAGTTCACTTCGGAGGGCATAAGGGCTAAACCCTGAAAAAGCTAAAAGCTGTCATGGATTATGTCGTCCCCCCAAGACCTCAAGCAGATGCAGTCTCTATGGTGGGAAACCCCTAGCAGCCTAAATGTTTTTTGTCTAGGTCGGTTCCGAACGATCCTTACCTTTTTTAGACACAATTGAAAAAAATGTACCAACAAGAAGGACTTCAGGTGGACAGAAGCCGCTGAAGCAGCGTTCTTGGAGATGAAGAAGTTGGTATCTGAGTTGCCAACCCTCACTACCCCCAAGAAGGGCGAGACCCTGATGATGTACTTGGCCGCAACAAATGAAGCAGTTAGTGTGGTGCTCCTCACGGAAAGGAACGGGAGGCAAATGCCTATACTCCAATGGAGAAGCTAGCTCTGGCCCTAGTCCACGCGGCTAGGCGGTTAAGGAGGTATTTCCAAGCTCACCCGATCAAGGTCATAACTGACAGCCCGATCGGACAAGTGCTGAACAATTCGGGAGCGTCAGGAAGGTTAGCAAAGTGGGCTGTTGAATTAGGGGCTTATGGCATAACGTACGTGCCAAGGGTAGCAATAAAGGGCCAGGTCTTAGCAGACTTTCTAGCGGACACTCCAGCAGAGATAAGGGTACTGCTGAGGTTGCCTAATAAACCCAAGAGTGGAAGGACATCCCAAGAACCCTCAACGCGAGGGTGAGTGACCTTACTCCTGGCCCGAAGGCATGGAGATTATATACCGATAGAGCTTAAAACAATGAGGATCTGGAGCTGGCTCATCCTGATGCTCCGACGATGTGGAAATATCTTACGCGCTTCTTTTGAACTTTTCTAACTCAAAAACGAGGTTGAGTATGAAGCCTTATGGCTGGGCTGCGGATAGCCAAAGGAGATTGCAGGTGGGGACATCCTACCTTGTACGATCAAGCTAAGTGGCTACGTCAGGTGGAGGGTCATACGAGGCTAAGGGAGGTAGGATGATTAAAATACCGGGAAAAAAGTCTTGGAGCTAGCTGGTACATTCAACAGGTTTCAAATAACTCATTATCCCTTAGAGCACAGAACAGGAAGGCGATGGCCCTTAGCAATGTTGGCGGCAGTTCGTTCGGACCACTTTCCAAAGTAAGTACTGTTATAGGTGTTTAAATGAGCGCATCGTGAAAGCACAGAGGTTATCATGGTGGTGATGAAGAGGAAGGCCCGACATGGTATGACCCCGATCCGAATACTACCTGGAAGGAGGGGAAAGTTACCAGAAGACCCGTCGATGCTAGAACTCTATGGAAAAAATTGGGAAAACTATACGATAGAGGATGGAGTACCTATATAGATAAGTCTTTACCTGGTTCCGCTGAGGAGGTGTGTAGGTTCCTCTGCAGGCCAATTACGTTTTTAGAGGAGGTACACTTGGGCTCATGCGCGGATGCATGGGACGGGCCAGAAAGGTGTGGCTAAGGCCATGTAAACTTGGGATATTTCTGGCCCTTCTGCATAGAGATGCTTAGAAGAGCTAATCAGAGCCTGCGATGATTGCCAAGCACATGCAGCTGTACCCAGACTCCCTAAGGTGATGATCTCAGTAACATCTGCATGGCCATTTATGAAGTGGGGTATGGATATAGTGGGACCTCTCCCGGAGGGTCCAGGAAGGGTGAAGTATCTAATCGTGGCAATCGACTACTTTACCAAATGGATGGAGGCGATTACCCCGAGCTACCCTTTACTGGTAAACAGGTGGTTGGAACTTCATTATGATAAATAATTGTCTGCAGGTTTGGGATCCAAGACTACCATCATCAAGATAACGGAACCTCCAGTTTTGTGGAAATGATCCTTTCAAAAAGTGGGCGGGTGAGGAGAGCCTCAGATTCAAATTAATCTCACTTCAGTTACCACCCCCAGGGGAATGGAGCACGTGGATTATGAGCGATTAAAGCTCTTGAGAGGAATTAAGACCAGACTGGAGAAGGGAGGATCAGCTTGGGCTGAGGGAGGTACCAATGTGTTGTGGGTGGGCGATCGAAACTATGAAGAAGACCAGCAATGGTGAAACACCCTTCAGCTTAACCTATGGTACCGAAGCTGTCATCCCTGCAGAGATTGGCATGCCAACACACAGAACATCTAGCGTGAACGAAAAAACTAATGATCAGGAGCTTCGTCTAAACTTAAACTTGCTGGAAGAACGAAGAGAAATAGCAGCTATAAGGGAGGCCAGGTACAAGCAACAGGTCGAGAAGGTCTTACAACAAAAAAAGTGAGGGTGTGCAGTTCAAGGTGGGAGAGTTTTGTACTCAGAAGAATATGAAGTGTCAAGGGCTGTAACACAGGCAAAGCTAGGACACCCACCTGGGAAGGACCCTACTAAAGTTATCCAAGCATTCCAAAGCGTAGCTTTACAGCTAAGTAACATGGAAGGGAAAGAGATACCTAGGCCCTGGCATACTTGTAACCTCCGAAGGTGCTACATGTAAAGCACCAGGATACCTTTATTTCTACTATGTATCCCTACCGGAGAAGCAATTTTCAAATGTTTAGGACTTGCTCCGGAGGAGACCTTAGTATTACTGATGTATTGTCTTCTTCTAGTTATGTATGAATGAAAAACTAAAATTTTCCATATTTTCTCTTAAGACTATATGTTTGATTTTTTTTATCATAACATGGCTATACAATGACGGATGGCTCGCTACCTCCGCATGAATAGGGTGACTCCTACTAATTTGTCCCCAATGGTGAAACTGATGCCATTGGTGCTTAGGCTGAGCAACCTCTGCTAATTGACTCTGCGGCAGAAGGGATGAGAACAAACACTTCTCCCCTTCGCGCATAATAAACACTCTCCGGTGAATAGCTACATCGGATGGAGAAAGCAACACGAGAATATTAATTTGAATGTTGCATCAAAATACATACGAGCGCAAACCGCACCGGTAGGAAAGGGTAACGCAAGCATATTGGTTTAAGTTTAAACATTATCACAGGCATATGGATATGTTAGAACTACTACAAAATACAATAATATCTAGTCTAACCCAGAAACTGCTAATGTGGGTTGTGTTCATTACCCCATGTGCAATGGGACAGTCTTAAAAGCTGTTACCCCATTGCTACATAGTCTAGGCACTGTCTGAAAATGACAAAGTCGTGTTACAACATACGACAAAATAAGCGAAACATGCGATTCAGGAGGACGGAATAAATAAGCTAAGTAATCATCAAGATTGAAAGTTAATAAGGCTACAATCACATCTAATATAAAGTTGGCTTACAAGCACTTAAAGCCCGAAAAATACACAAGGCTAGTTACATAAACAAACTAATATACTTGCAAATTAAGGTAGTCGAGCAGCGTGAAGGTCTCCTCTCTCAACGGGTTTCTTCTTTTTCTTCAAGTGCTCTGGAGTGCTAGTGTGACCAAAAGTCCGGATGATGAAGTAGGAGTGTCGCGTCATGATGTGCTGGTTCCTCAAGGATGCGTATCAGAGGAAGGCTGAGAAGTAGGTGTCACCCTGTCTAGGGCCTCAAGTCGAGCAATGTCTTGCAGAGAGCTCTGAGAAATGCGAGAAACCTTGTCAAGAAAGGGAAAAGTAGCGTCAGGAAAAGGCAGTAATAGCAGTAATATTAATCTGCAACTTCTCCTTAGCATCAGGAATGAAACCAGTAACTCTCTGAGATAACCCTCTAAATTCCTCATCAGTACGACCCATACGCAGCCCACGCTCAACTCCAACACTAATTGCAGTATTCAATACCCCCGCAAAGGCTCGGTTAAACTCACTACTCTTAAGGAAGCTAGGACATAGTGGAGCGAACTCTGGATGAAAGAAGGAGGTAATGTTGCCTTGGATCTCCTCAGCTTGCCTCTCACGATGCTCCAACTGTGACTTAAGCTCTTTCCTCAATCTGTGCCTTCTCCTTGGAAGTGTGTCCCTTTCCTTCCTTTACTTCCTATGCTTCTTGTCCCAACTGCTAAGCTTATGTTCAGTGGCCTCACACTTAGACTTAAGGGCCCCTAGATCAGCCTTTAACCCAGACACCTCCTCACTAGCATGAGAAGCAGACTCCTTGTGTTGCTTAAGTCGCAGTTTGCCTTCTTAATGGTATGTGTCTGCTGAGACACCGTTTCGCGAGGCGCGCAACTTCCCTTAAAGGTGGTCATAACGAGCATGATAATGCACAATCGACCACATGAGTAATCAACTGACACTGCAAACACGCTCATGCGATCAGACAAAACTCAGGCAGGATGAGGTCTGTAGTCGATGAATCTCAGCTTGGGTTAGGGAGCGATCAATAGCAGTCCGACAAACTTGGGGATCCTGGTAAAGCTCTTTCGTCAGCAAACCATAGATTTACGTCCATGAATCTTCATCCCAGTATCCTTGGTGTTGGGAGGAGATCTTCACATCCATCATTTTCCTCATTAAGGATATAGTGAAGGGAATAAGGCACCCGGGGCAAAAAGGTAGAAGCTCCCTCGCAATCACACTCAGCAGTGTTACTAACCGAGCATCAAAATAGGGAATCAACATGCCTCTACGAGCAGCCTCATGCAGCACCAGCCACCAGTTCAAGAGGCTGACATCAGGAGGCTGGTATGCCTCATGAAGTAGGAGAAATTGCATCCCCGTAACCACGGCAGTAAAAAAAACAATCAGAAAACAAAATATAACAAAATAAAGTATAAGTCAAAGGAATTAGTGTAATGGAGCAATACGTAAATGTAGGTTCAAGTTACCATGTGTCGCGTGAGAATACTGGCTCGGGTTGTCCTCCTGTCTCCCAAACTGCTCAGCATGTGCTTCGAGCTTCCTTATTGGGATGAAGATGGGGTGGATAAGTGTCACCTCTAGCCCAAGACTCGGATCAAAGTTCGTAGTGGGTTATCGTTTATAGGCTCAACCCTCTGGCCAACATCGTTTGAGGTTCCCAATGTGGCTGCCATTGGCAACTCAACCCATCACCGCGATCATCATCAGCAAGGAGTACCATCAATCTGTCTGCTCGATCTCATCTCCAGCCGCTAACCCATAGAGCCTGCCTAGACACTTTTCTGGCTCAATTGGTCCTTGTGGTCGTATTGGTAGATATCTCCGCCGGTAGAGTTTTTCGCTTGGCCGTGATCAGTCCTTCTCGACTACATTGCGATCAGGTACGGGTACAGCAATCTCCTCTCGGTGGTAAAGCTCGGGGATCGGTTACTCTGCTGGAGCAGCGGATGTGTGTGATCAGCAACTCTTACTTCAAAATAGGAAGTCCCTAGCGATGTGGTCCTCCCGTACCGTGGCCTTCTCCAGGAAGCAGGCAAAGACAGTCATGGTACTCATAATTATAGCGTAAAAAGTAAAAGAGAAGAGTATGAAGACCTCCGTTTGGTATGGTAAGGAAAAGCTATGCAACAAAAAACACTTAGTGAAATATAATGAACCCCCCTCCTACCAGTTGTATAGAACGTCTCAGCACGGGATCACACATCGGGTTACGCCAAACCCTACTAAGCCCAGATCGAACCAACACCCCCTCCGGGATGTCACGAAGCTTCACAATGTGAGCCTTTAGTCGGTCAACATGATCCTGATTAAAGTCAGTAGGAATCTTATCTGTAATACATGAATCGGGATGTCTCCAAGGCATGTGGAATGGAATAGCCCTACGATCTATCAAGAAATTTTTTTCCTTCCACTGTTTTAACCCAGACTTAGTAACTTCCATGCACACAGGTGCAGAACCCCCACGTTTCGCAAAAGAAAACCAAAATTCCCCCTGTTTAGAAAGTGTCTGAAAATACATCGAACTAAAAGTAAACCGTTAGGTTTATACTTAAACTCCGAAGAGAACCTCAATTGTGATCACCTTGCGTAAGACCTAAGGAACTAGGTGGGGGATCTGCACTTAAATATTTTAACACCCGCTAGGAGGAAAGTGGAAAACGGAATCCTAACACCCGAAGATCAAAAAATCCTAGAATATATACCTATGGTGTTATCCCCGGCTGGGAGAATACTCATCCTAAAGTTGGAGTCAGGCAGGCGAGGCCTCAAGTCTAAAGGGATATCATAAGTGGCAATTAAAGTCTTAAGTTCGGCATCCTTCAAGTGGGAAACATACATATGCATATCTTTCTTAGCCATAAGGAAAGTAAGGTAAATCTAAGTAATACCTCAAAAGTTTGTTAGGAAAAATCGACCGAATCCCCTTTAAGTCTAGCCTCCGGACGAGACTTGATCTCTGGACGAGCTAAAAAACCATTCCGGACGAGCTCAAGCTAAAAACTCCGGATTAGCCAATCAAAACCACCTCGGACGAGCTAAGCTAAAAACTCCGGATTAGTCAAATCAAATCACTTCGGGCGAAGCCACACAACAACTCCCCGGACGAGGGACAAATCTACCCACCTTCAGGACAAAAAGCACATACGGCGGAAGGCAAATCTAACTACCTCCGGGACGAAAGCAACTCCGGACGAAGCAAATCTAACCACCTCCGGACGAAAGCAAATCCGGACGAGGCAAATCTAACTACCTCCGGACGAAAGCAACTCTGGACGAAGCAAATCTAACCACCTCCGGACGAAAGCAACTCCGGACGAGGCAAAGCCAACCACCTCCGGAGGAGACTTAATTTCCGGACGAGCTCAAACAAATCTAATCCCGAAACAAGCCAAACCAACCCTGATTCGAACAACTCACCCTCCGGACGTTGTGCTTCGGTTAAAAACAACTATGCCGGACGAGACAACCTCCGGAATGGGAAATACACTTCAGAATCGAGACCCATTTCGAGTCTAATCCAGACGAGACAACTCCGGTGAGATAACCTCCGGATGAACTAGAGATAAATCACCTTCGGATTAATCCAAACCAACACCGGATGATGATCCAACCCCAAACCATTTCCGACGAGGCCCAACCTAAAACCACCTCTCCGACTGAGACTCAAGCAAACACCGAACGAAACCCAAAATCCCTCCAAGATCAAACCTCCGAACAAGCTCTAATAGCCTTCGGACGAGACCCTCGAGGGAGAACAAAAAAAAAGAGGAATTTTATAGAAGTAGGTAAAGTTTTTTTTTTAGAAGTGATGAATGTTAAAATTGAAATAAGTGTGAGTGGTTATTTATTAATTACCTTGGAAAACCTAAAAGTTGAGGATGTTGGACCATGGTGGGGCCTGGAGAAGCCCATAGTATACGGGCTAGTGGGTTCGGACAAGTCCCGATAAGTCCCGTAGCAACGGTCGTATGTAATAACATAGTCGCTTCAATCGTGCGCGGTTTTAAAAAAAAAAAAAGTTGTTATTATTTTATTTTATTTTTCGACACACCCTACGACGGGGTAGCTTGGTTGATTGGACAAGTCTTTTCTTTTTTAAGTCTAGCACCAACTACTTAAAACACGTTGATACTAGACTGGGGGGACATGATGAGGTATGGTCTCCTCCGGATGCTTAGGAGGAGACAATCACTATTAACTCCTAATTTTCCTAAAATGTTAGCTTGACCCATTGGTAATGGTCTAATTGGACTTAACATAAGGAGCATTTGAGATTGGAACTAACAGTAACAGCTCATTTACAAAGTTACAACTTGGTTAATTTTGGCCTCAAAAATCACCATATAATGGTAAATTTGTAACGCCCAGGTCAAAAAGTGTTGTACTAGTGGTCTGTTGCACGATTGCAATGGTTAAGACAAGATTGTTGAGCATCATAGGAAATCATCAATTATAGAATGAAATAAAATGTAAATTAGGCGAATCAAACAACCTAAGGTGTTGGTGCAAAAGCCGACAAAACATTGACTAAGTTGATTTGTTCAACATTGAAAATTATTGGTAGTCCGAATTATACGTTATCATAGTACACCAGAATGGAAGTGTTTTTGGCTTTGTAACAGGTCAGATGCAGCAAGGGATGCCATCAAAGGGCCGGTGTGGCGGTGTTGATTGGGCAGGTATAACTTCAAGCTGGTATACAGGTAACAGCCTCTATTCTCAAAATAACAAACTGATTGGTATGATTTCCAAGGAAACACCACTATTATCAGCTGAAATTAACAAAGATTTGTATGATTTATCATTAGGCTATTTTGGGAGTTTTCTAAAATGTTTGATAGATCGACTCAAGCTGGTTTTCTTTTTATTAGCCTTCTCAGATGGGGTTGTTACTACTAGAATCGGGGCTTTTATCCACGAAATACTTTTAGCCACGACGAATAAAAGTCCACTAAACGACAAAATACTCGATTTTCAAAGTTTGACTCTGGGCTATGACAAAATACCACTAAACGACCTTTTAGCCACGACTTTTGGTCGTGGCTAAAGGGCCCGATTCTTGTAGTATAGTGGTATCATGGTCTTACTAAGAAAAGAAAGTGATTGGGGTGATTGGTTGGCAGTTAGCTATAGATGATATTCCATGATATCAAGGTCGTGAAGATTTCGGTGGCCCCTCAGATTTAGCTTGAGGTGAAAGTATTCTTGCCGTTGGTGTAAGGCCTAAGAGAGGCCTGGCATTAGTGTAAGTCTTAAGAGAGACGACAAAGTTTTTGCTATGATTGAAACTATGGAATTAAAGAGAACTACATCCTGTAGAACCGCTGATGATATTATCATTAAGTTCTAGTACTTGTTTAATGAAATCGAGTTAGGCGAAGATTGGGACTGTTGTAAAGGATGATGAAATTAGTACTTCTTTAAGTAAAAGGAAAATAACATCGAATCAGGTCTTGAGTTATATTTCTTATAAGCATTGGGAATATGAATAGATGATGGGAAGCCCTCATCCCCGCATAAGGTCATCGACGCTGGTTCAAATATTTTGGTGTCGGATCTAGTTTTCCTCGTGTGGAGGTCTATAGTTGAGCTTAAACTACATGTTATATGCTGGCCGGACGAAGCTTGAGCAATATTATTGTAGGGGCTGAAATGTAGTGGATTGTATCAATTTTGATGGGGCCAATTCTATAATTGTTTTGCATTTATACTATTTTTTTCAGAAACAATATACAAAATTACAGAAATTAAGCTTAGTGATCCTAGATTTGTGGGCCACAACCCCCTTTTGCCACAGACGGACTAGGATTTTGGGGAGGGTGTTGCATACTTTTTTTAATGACGAGTACTAAATTTGCCCCATAAAGAGTTTATTAGATAAAATTGGGGGTTGCACGTGCCATAAAAGACATATTTTATATAAAACTTACACTTCACGACCAAAATCCCGTGCCAGGGTCCCATATGGGTTCGTCCCTACCTCTTGCCCTTAGCCAGCTTCGTCCTGCTGGTTGTTTTTGGCTAAGTCAGTCACTTGTTGAAAGTTGTGAGATAAGTTCTAAGTGGTGGTTGTTTCAAGGTTTTGAGAGGTTGGGCACTATGTTCTTGTGGTCTGATGTTCACACAATATGTACAGGATGTGATTGGATGATTATAGAAAACAATTGGCTCATTACGGTAAACCATATATATATCTCAATGCTTCAGGGGTTAATGTCTCTTGGGACATGGTGATTTTTTGTTAGATATGACCATATTATCATCAATGTTGGTCTCTAGCTGCAGTTTTATATAGTGGTTCAGTTGATCACAAATCTCAATACTTTGGTACGTGGTAATAGACTAATCGTCAAGTATTGGCATGATTCATTTTAAAATGTATTATGTATTTCCTCCTAATTTGTATTTCAACTAATCCTTTTAATATCCTGACGTGTGAGAGAAGTAACTCTTTAAATGAAAAAAGATAATTAGTGGATTCCACATGTTACAGCTTTGTGTGAGTAGGAATATAAGTAGGAATTTCAGATATTCTCAATGCCAGAGTTCAAAGCACAAAATAATTGTTGCTTTTTTACTTTTGTGATCTAAATGCCACAATACATTATAAATGATGTAATTCACGTTTGCAGGTCTAAGATCGAAACCAAACCTAATTCAAATACGGTTTTCGTTTCGATTTGATCCACTTGGAATTTAAATTCGCTCCGGTTTTGCCTGACAAAAGTTCAACCCGAACCGTTGAAATTGTTAAATATTCTAGTGGCCCATTAACCTTTTAAAAGATGTGTTAGCCCAATACTTGTAGTAAGCCCAAACTATTAACATTATAAAACACACATTTACCGTTACAAAAACGACCAACGGCGTTGCCGTTTTGATGATGGGCTCCCTTTTGGCCCGTTTCGTTTGTAAAGCCCATTAGCCCATGTACCTCACCGTTTCCTGTGATTCTCTCGATGCTTCTCTCACCTTCTACCCATGTCAGCCATTTACAACTATCTTCATCATGTGTTGGGTTTGTTTGATGCCACTGCTTCATCTTTATTAGAAATATCGAAAGCTTTTTCTACTAAAGGTATGATTGGGGTTTTTGGGAATGATGAGGTTTGATGTGGTTGTGGCTTATACACAAATGTTTAGGGTTTTTTTTTGGATTGAATGGTTAGGGTTTTTTATTGGATCTTTTTTATTTGTTTGTTTAGGATAGCCAAAGGAGGGTTATATTGGGTTGCTGAAACTTGCTTCTATCACTGTTGGAATACATACGGTAAGTTTTACCTCACTTAGTTATGTGTTTTTACTTTGATCTCCATTCATGATGCTTTTATGGCTTGCAGTATGGTAGGTGGAAGATGCGAACCCGGCTTGCCGCCTCGGTGTGGTGTTAAATCCAAATTTTTTCCTCTTTTTTAGTTTTAGTTCCTGATACTTCCGTTCTTATCATCTCCACCTACCTTCTCTTCCTCATCATCATTTGATCGTTGTCACGGTATGTGCGGTTTTTTTTCTTTGTTCCTTTTTTTAGTAATGGGATTAGATTGTTGCATGTTTTCTTTATGCATGTTTTCCTTTTATCTGTGTTTTTGGTATGATACTAATGTATTTTACGTGTTGTATTTGCTATATCGCTATCGCTATGGTTATCAGTGTTTACGAATAGTTGTTTTGCCTATTGTACCTCTTGCCGCATATAAGTGTTGCTCCTTTTGTTTCTTATTATACGAACAGTTGTTTTGCCTACTGTACTTCTTGCTGCATATAAGTGTTGCCCCTTTTGTTGCTTATGTTTCTAAGCTGCCATTGTTAGTATAATCTATTGGTTGCACCCTTTTAATATACTATTGGGTAATTAGCTATCTGTTGTAGTTGGTGTTTGTTAGTCGTTTGGTTACAAAATAGTTTTAGGAGGATTGCGTAGTTGTTGGTTATTCGTAGTGTTTCGTTTTACGTCTAAGTTTGTCATAATGAAAACTAAAAGAAAGTTGATTCCTAAGAGTACCCATACTCATGGTGATGCTGATGGCGTTCGGGGTAATGTGGGTAACCGGGACCTTTGTGATGATGTTTGTGGTGTTGGTCCGAGTGTGTCTCCGAAAAGGCACTGTGTGCGTGTGCCAACTTCAGTTGTTGACGGTGGGGGGTTATATCATAACGTTTGTGAGGTTCATCAAAGTAAAAGAAAGTTTCCTCATGATGATGTTGATGGTCGTGATGTTTGTGGTGTTGGTCCGAGTGTGTCTTCGAAAAGGCGGTGTGTGTGTGTGCCAACTTCAGCTGCAGATGGTGGAGTGTTATATGATAACGTTTGTGGGGTTGATCCAAGTGTGTTTCCTGAGACACAACATATATGTTGCTCGGTTTCAGAAGCGGTCTTAGATACACGGATTAAAACACCTGAAGTTCCAGCTGTTGCCTTAGATATCTGTACGAACACGCATTCGCAGCAACCTGCTTTGGTCTCCCAAGAATGTATCCCACCGTCGGCTATTGGTAGATGTTTTTTACTTCTTATGTGTGTTTATTTTTGTTGTTTGATTTTTCAATTTTGATTGCTAATGTATACCTGTTTTTACTAGGTCGGCAGCCGCCGTGTGACCCAATGTCTGGTGTTGGTATAAGTGTGGGTTCGGCTGCTGTTCATACACATTTTCAGGATACCATGAATGTTCATCATCCTCATACTCCTTCTAATAGTCGAGCAGCTTCAGGTATATATGTTCATACACATGTTTGTTTATGCACAAGTGTTATCAGCTTTGGTCTGTTTTTAATTCCTTTTTCATAAAATGTTTTGTACTAATTTGTATATTCACATGGTTATACGCATTTCAGGGAGCCAACAGTTGCCGACACCTGTACGTTCACCACGTGTGCGTGAAGTTCCCAATGTTAATAACCGGGCACGTGCTAGACGTGACCGTACCAGACGAGCTTCTATTGTTGGTGACGAGAATTTAAGTTCACAAGTGCGTGCGTCAGGCCCACCGGTGGGATATAAGCATCTTGGGGGTTGTGATTACAGTTGTCAACATTGTGGTGCTTTGTTCTGGTATGAGGAACGTATAAAGAACAATCCCAGGGGTGCACGTCCACGTTATAATGGTTGTTGTAAGGGAGGTCGGGTTGTCTTACGCACTTATGAAATATATCCCGAATACATAAAAACACTACTTGAAAATCGTCACTTTTTAGAAAATATTAGAGCGTACAATCAGATGTTCAGTATGACGTCATTAGGGGTAGGGGTGCGTGTCCGCTGAATCGATTAACAATACGTGGACCGTACGGTTTAAAAGATCTCAGGTCAATTGTACCCCTGGATAGGGGGCGTTTATGTCCATCGAAGGGGACAACCACGGTTTTTGCAGCATATATTTTAAACGATACAGATACGAGGTAGACAATCGTCTTAGTCATTTCGGGGGAAATATGTGCTTCAAAAGATATAGTCAGGGCGTTATAGATCTGATTAGATACTCAGTATTCATTAGTTCAGTTGTGTAGAGACGAGCCGCTGGTAGAATGTTCGAGGATTCTAACTATTCCAAATTTTAAATTGCGGTTGTATAAAGTTATGGTGCACGTGAGATGAACCTTCCTACCCGGGATATGTTACTGCGATATATATGAGGCAAGGTCAGAGCAGACATGAGTACGATATTGTGTTGGAGGAACGTTCGGTCACCCCGCGAGTACACAAGTTACATCCTTCTTATATGTCATAAAAAACAATTTCCTCTCCTTTTACTGTACGTGAGGATGGTTATAAAAAAAGATATGAAGAATGGTTGGTGTTTCCTATGGTTCTTCTTCACTACAAAACGGCTAAACTATGCTCGCATAGCTATTCATATGATCTTCACGATCGTGCCAATACGTTTATAAAACTATTTATCGAGAACCGAGAGATTAGTCCACAGTATGTTGTGACCGCTTTTTGTGTGGGTTGAACAGAATCGAATCGAATTTTATTCGTGTATACATCGGATGATATTTGATATGTGTGAAAACACATATCCGTTTTATATCAAAAATGTCCCATAAAAGACAAAATTGTGCTTAAAATGTTTGTATATTGCTTGTTTTGTCTTTGTGATTGTGTAGGTACGGATATAGCAAAAATCACAAGAAAACGGTCAAAACCGGACAAACACGGACACGAGAACGGAAAAGAGTGTACAAGAGCCGAGAGAATGCTATCAAGGTCATCAATAGTCAACTCTAGTCAACCCTTGGTCAAACAAGGTCAACTTACTAAATGACAAAACCCAAAAATACCCAAAACAGCCCTCATTGTTAAACATATTTCACAAATAACCCTTAAAGCCCTAACGGTGCTAACTTTCTATTAAAAAGAATTAACACTCGTTATCTTTCTATAATAAACCAAAACAAACCGTGGCCCATTTCCTGTTAACCATAACCTGGCCCAATCCCATTTTATAAAAACCTAGGGTCAAACCCCATTTCACCAAAGTCAAACCCTTACCTTTTGTACAAGTTTTCACGCGGGAAAAGGAGTTACCACTATTAATCTCCTTTCCCATTTACCCTGCGTTAAAAAACAAAGGGCAAATCATAATTAGTGACGTGGCTATGTAGTTCAAGTGATAAAGGACATGCTGGCAGAGTTACACATCACCAAACGCTCCCATTGGTGGAAACCCACAAGGAGAATGCCACGCGGATGGAGAAAACACACCAAGGACTAGTATTTTGCACTAAAAGATTTGAAAAAGAAGCACAATGGCTCTGACACATGGAATGCCACGTTCGCAATTCGTGTGCTAGCCAAAGTGATCCAACGACTCAAATTATGACTCAATGATTGGAATTTATTCAAGGGCTGAGATCAAGACAAGGGGAGCGGGGCAAGAGACCTAGAAGCTTCATATTCGGGCTATAAATAGCCATTCACATTCACACACAATCTGTTCTTTTTACCTTTTTAGTTTTTAGCTTAAAATGTAATTTTCAATTTTTAAACCTTAGCTTATGCAATTTACTTTTTCAGCTTATTGTAATCTCATTTTTAGTATCTTGTAATCACTTTTCAGTTAATAAAAATAATCTTTGCTTTCATAATCTGTCTTTAATTTTCAGCTTTTTAAATAACTCTAGTGCTTTTGTTCACCGTTTGATAAGCTTCTAATAAGCTCAATATAAGCTTTCTGAGTTTCTAAGCTTAGATTGAGTTTAAATAAGTCATATAATCTACTTAAATTTTAAAAAAAATCTGTTAATACCTTTGCTTGATATGGATTTTAGCTTTTTGGATGATAAGCTTACAATGGAAGAGCTTATTGGACCCGGACTTTTACTAGCTTATCATTGCTAAGCTAGAGCTTGTAGACAGCTCTTTGAGCATTTTTAGCCTTTGTTTAGCTAAGGTTTCTGTAAGTTTCCTTTTAAATTCAAGTCTCTTAGCTTAATAAGTTGCATTTGCTTATTTTCTGCTTATCTCTTGCTTAATTGTGCTTAAATCTGTCTTATTGTGCCTATTAAGTTTGTTTGATCATTTGTTTTCTAGTTATATAGCTTAGATCTTAGTTTTAATGTTTTTTTGTCTCTAATCTGTCAAAAAGAAAAAAAATATAAGTATAGTTATTAGATCTTCAATTCTGGCTTAATTGTTTGTTGAAATAGGTTCATTAGATTTGTTATAAGCTATTTGTTATCTGGTATTTAGGATTTAAGCTCTTAATTTCATTTTCATAAGCTAATATGGTTTTGAGTCTAGTTAAAGGGGTGTTTGGCATAACAATGTTAACCACAAGTTAATACTGTTTGTGCCCTTTTGGTCTTAGGCCTTAGGTATTGAACTCTCAAATAAACTTGTTAGAGTAAATTTTTTAAAGCTAAGTTAGGAATTATAAGTTTTTCATAAGTTAGATTTCCTATAGTTCAAATCTGTTAAGGTTCTTTTGCATTAATAGCTCAATTCAGTTCTAGCTTTTGTAATTGCTTAATTTGTATTTAGATAAGTGTTAAAATAGAGTAGAAAGAAGGTTCTTAGGTCTGAATTTACAGGTTTTTAAGTTTTGGTCATATTCATGTCAAATGCACCAGATAGTTTAAAAAGACAAAGTAGCTATTCCACAAATCAGATGGTAGATTTTGTTTGCAGGATTTGATTTTTGGTTTTCAAGGAGGTTTAGGATCATAGATTATCTGTTTCAAGTTGGTTTTCAATATAAAGCTCTTTTGATCATCTGAATTTAAGCTCAATAATGGTATTTCTTCTTTTTCAAAGTAAGCATATGTGTACTAAACTGTCTATTTTAAAAAGGCTTTTTCATTAAGCAATTGATTTCCAAACTCCTTTTCAAAAGCATTCCTAAGTAGCTAGTAGGTCATAGTTTAAGCTTCATTAAGCCATTTGGTCTTAAGTTTTCATTAGAGTACTTAAATATAAGCTCAAAAGTGCCTTAGGGACTGTTTGGTTTAAAAGTTTTCTATAAATGCTTATTTGTGCATTTCAGTTTATGGATTGTCACTTCGTGCTTATTTCTGTTCATTATAGCTTGTAAGGGTAGGAAAATCAGCTCATTGTTCATTTAGTGTAGCTTAATTCATATTAGAGTTCTTAAAATTTTAAAAAGCCAATAATAAATTTCAAGTTTTTCTGTCTGTTTTGTTAAGCATTTCTAGCTTATTTGTCAGCTTTTAAAATTATTGTTTTCACAAAAATTCTTAGTTCATAGCTTATCTTCAGTTTTGCTTTTTAAGTTTTTCAAAAATAAAACAAAAATTAAAAAAGTTGAGGCTGGGGCTCGAACCCACGACCTTGCCTTCACAAACCCACAGACCTTACCAATATGCTACAATAGCTCATCCATTAGGACTTCCTTTCATTAATGTGTTATACATATTTTAGTTTTTAGTCTTAAAAATAAGTCGTAGCTTTTTTAGGTCATTTTCCAGCTTATTAGATAAGCTGGGCATTTGCTTTTACTTTTCTCTTGTTCCTCACGTCATCTAGATTTTTAGTGATTTTTCTAGATTTTTCTCATTAATAGTGTAATTTTTATCATTTTTCTTAGTTTAAAATTTTAGAAAAGCCATAAAAATAGAAAAAGTTTTTAGAAAAATACAAAAAAATAGTTTTTAGTTTTAAAATAAATACTTTTAAGTTTACATTAATTAAAATCATTTTTGACACTTTTAGATTTTTAATTTCATTTTTAGGTTTTTTAATTTAATTTTAAAAATAGGATTTTAATATAAAAAATAGTTAAAAATAGTTTTCTTAATTTTTATCATTTCTTAGATTTTTCTAAAGTTAAAAATCATTTTTTAGAATTTTTAGGAATTAATTTGTTATTTTCTAGGATTTTTAATCATTAAATTAGTTTTTAATTCATAATAAATTCAAAAATAATAAAAAAATAATTTTCTTTTTCTTAAAATTTTCTTTAATCTTAATTTAGGCTTAGAAATTAAATTTGCATCCATAGGCTTTAATTTCATCATAGTTGCTTATTTGTCGCATTTTCTTCGAGCCCGTTATTGGTTTTTATGCTTAATTGTTATCATTTGCTTGTCTTAATTATTGTTTTTAATTAGTAGATATAGATAATCAAATCAATCTTTGAACCAATTCAAATCATTGTCCAAAAACGAACGGAGTTTCAATTTCACAAATCGTTAGGGATAACGACCCGGGAATCATACTTCCCGGTAAATATACGTATTATATATATTTGTAAGAATTTTCCTTACTTTCTTTGTCCTCAAGGGTAGTTTGGTAATTTTCCATACTTATATATATATATTATTTTACTGCAATCAATTTTTGGCGCCGCTGCCGGGGATTTGTGATTAAGATTCCTTCGTTTGAAGTTTATTTTTGTCTAAATTCTTTATTAACAAGTTAATTAGGTTAGAATTAAGTATTCCTTAGCTTGTTTAGTTTAGTTATAGCTTATTTTAGCTTTTCATTAAAAATCCAAAAATATTAAGTCAGTAGCTAGTAGCTTTTTCATAGTGGTTTTACTTTGCTATTCTGTATTTAAACTGAATCTACTCTGCAAATTTAAATAGCTTATAGGTGAGCTTTTTTAATAGGCATTGGGCTTATGTCATAAGGATACATTTTAGTACTTATTTTTTAAGCCCAAAGTTGTAGTGGACTGTTTGGTCAATAGTTTTATTTAAGAGCTTAATTTGCTTATTTTTCTCTCCTTTTTTATTTCTTGTTTAGACTAGCTTATTAGTTTGCCATGACCTTTGTTTCTAGCTTTTAAGTTATTGTTAGCATTTTAAGTTGTAAATTTTAGATGAAAGCCACAATAATGTAAAAAAAAATAGTCTTTAAGGGAGTTATTCTGTTTTATAAAGCCAGTTTTCTGCTTATTAGTATTTTTCAAAATAATTTCTTTTATTTAAAAATGTTTATTTTCAGGTTTTCTAAATCTTTGTTTTATAAGTTTTGAAAAAAAGGGGCAAGGTTGGAACTCGGGGGTGAGCAGACTCGACCCCCGACCTCAAACACCTCAAACCTATAAACGTCTCACACAACACACCACTTTACCATCGTGCCCTCGGGTCTATTTTCATTTTACATTTACAAAATTTTATTACTAGTATTCGTTTTTCCTTTTTACCTTAATAAGTGTCCCTATTTAGCTTATAAGCTGTTTTAAGCTTATTACACAGCTTATTCGATAAGCTGTGTAATCAAGCTTATTTTTCCTAGGTTCTATTTAGTTCAAGCTATTTTCTGTATTTTTTTAGAATTTTTATAATTAGTTTAGTATTTTTAAACATTTATTTTTATTAAAAACTTTAAAAAATCATAAAAAATAGAAAAATAATCAAAAAAATATAATTCTTTTTTAGAAAATTTTCTTTTATCGTAAAGTTTCTAGGAAAATTAGTTTTGCTTTCGTAGGGTTTAATTTGCAAAATTCCATTTTTTAAAGAACGGGATTCGTTCCCGTTTACATTTTTCGTGTTTTTAAGCTCATTTCAACTCCGTTTTTGTTCTAGTTTTCTTTAAACTTACTTTTTAGTCAATTAGAGTCTATTTAAAAAGAAAAAAAATTCAATTTAGGTTTAATTTTGGAAATTTAGGGTTTTTAATTACCATTTAGGGTTCCCGTTTTGCATTTTTAGTTAAAGTTTGATTTCCCGTTAATTGTTTTCATGCTTAATTGTTATCATTTGCTTATTTTAATTGTTTTTAATTCATAGAAATAGATAATCAAATCAATCTTTGTTTCCAATTCAAATCATTATCTGAACGACAAACGTGGTCTCAATTTCACAAATCGTTAGGGAATAACGACCCAGGAATTATACTTCCCGGTTAATATACGTATTATATTATATATATTTGTGAAGATTTTCCTTTTTACCTTTGTCCTCAAGGGTAATTTGGTAATTTTCTATCATATTATATTTTATAATTACGAGTGTTGATTTACATAGCAATCATTGCCTAGGGTTTGACGAATTCCTAAGTTGATTGTTGGTAGTAGGATAGCAAGATGTGACGACAGCTGATAGGAATGACATCATATGGTTAATGGCATCAATTAAACACCGAAACAGTTAGACCTAAGTCTAGTGAGGGAAATTCAGGTTGTTGTTGTTGTTGGTTAACTGTGGGAGCATATTCAATTTGAGGGATTGACGATGGTGAAGAATAAGCGTTGTGGTGAACTGATGATTGATAATCATTGGATGGATAAGTGATTGAAAGAGGTGTTGATGATTGATTTTTTAAGTATTGTTGAGACTAATAAGGTGATCCATATTGTGGAGATTGATATAGTAAAACTTGCGGTTGAAATTAAGAGTTATGGTATGAGTGCTGATGAGTTTGATAAGGAGACTGGGTCATCTGATGGGTTGCAACCAAAGCAAGCGGATCTGAGTTGCGTTCATGCATTAAACGAACTTCATTTGCATAAAATTTATGTTGTCCCAAGTACGCATGAAGTTGATCAATGTTAGTTGTGTGCAAATCCCAAACCAGTTTGACATCTGTCATAAATTTGCTCTACTCAGGAGGAAGAGTATTCAAAAACTTGGTGTTCACTTGAAATTGTTCCATTTTCATATTGTAGATGTTCATGTCATTGAGTAGCAGTGAAAATATCAAGTAGAAATCACGTAGTGTTTCCCCCTTCTTATAAGCAAACTTATCGAATTCATCATAAAGCTTACACTCTCTTTCTTGTTTCGTCAATGATGTTCCTTGCATGAGAAGTTGAATTCTTTCCCAAAGTTCCTTGGCGACTTTATGATTGCTAACCAATGCATAGACCTCTGGTGGTAATCCTTGGAGAATGATATTTGTTGCCTTGATATCACAATCAGCTTGAATTGCTTCCGTAGCAGATAACTCAGAATATTTCTTTGGTCTAGTCACTCCATTTTCCTCAATCGTAGGCCAGATGAGTGGACCATTTTCAACGGATTCAAGAATCATTCTTCCATGTTGTCTATTCATCATATATAGCTCCATTATGCTTTTCCAAGAATCGTACATATCTTTTTCCAACATAGGTGGACGATTGTCAGCACCCGAAAGAATCGCTTTGTCAGCAAGAGTCGTCATTGAGAAATTTATATGTTAAAAGATTATTGTCAGATTGAACGGTGGTAGAAAGAAATTGTGTTTTAATTGAGGTTGTCTTTTTAAGTCTTGAGATTTGTTTAGTTCGGTTTCTATTAAACTTGACTAGTTCGGTGGTCTTTGAAAAATGACTAGTTCGGTTGTCTCACGAGAATGACTAGATCGGTTATCACTGAAGAGTGACTAGTTCGGTTGTTTCAGGAAAATGACTAGATCGGTTATCACTGAAGAGTGACTAGTTCGGTTATCACTGATGTAGACTAGTTCCGTTCTCACTGATGTAGACTAGTTCGGTTGTCACTGACGTAGACTAGTTCGGTTCTCACTGATGTAGACTAGTTCGGTTGTCTCACAAAACCCACTTTTTCAAAACTTAAAAAAACACGTTTTTGACGATTGTTTTCTGAAATTTTTTATACCAAAAGTGTTACTAAGCCTATAGGGACAAGAAAAATGAAAACTTTAAGGTTTTTAAGCTAAAAAATTTTAAATCAAGATTTTGACCTTTATAAAGCTAACGAACCCAAATGACACAAAATAAGAGATTTTCATACGAATCTAAGCACACACACCTATATCCAATGATACTAGATCAAAACTACCTTTGTAGATGTTCTTTTAGTGTGGAATTTAAGATTAGAAAACAAGAAAAAATCAAAAATAACGAATGGTATTAGAGGAAAACTACACGAAAACTTTAACAAACACAATATCTAAACACACCACTCCATGGCTCTTGATACCAATTGTAGAACAATCAAGTTAACATACATGGAAATAGGAAAAGAGTTGTTTTAGAGAGAGAGTAGTTGGATAAACATTTTAGAGAGAGAAAGAACATAAAAGAGAACTTGTATTATGAGTGTGAATAATGAACAACCAACCACCTCTCCAAGGCATGGAGAGGTGTATAAATACTAACCTTGGTCGGCTATGGATGGGCCTTCATGGGCTTTCCATGGGCTTTTCCTTATCTTTGGCCTGGTTAGCTTATTAAACAATACATTGTGGACTACGAGCTAGAAACATAAAATACGTGGAGTGACCGATCCTTTTTTGGATTCCTAACATTATCTAAAGCCAAAATTTCTTTTGGTGTTTTTGTGAGGAGGGTGAACCTGTCATGCTTTCGTTCCGGCCTTTGTTGGTTCCGAAAGCCTCCCTTCTTGAAGTTTTGCTTCTGTCCGATTTCTTGCTGTTTCCACGACTGAAATGACTTCTTCCGTTCGTAACTAGAAGCTGCCACCTCACCTCTAAGGAATGTTGTGGTTACCTTGATCATTTCATCTACTGAATTTGGGATTAATTCAGGATTGGTAATTCCATGCATAAATCCTGAGATTTTCATGCATTATGGAGCTCCCTTCACATCCCTACATTCGAGCTTGTACCTCTGCACAAACTCTTTCATGGATTCCCCATCTCTTTGCTTGATGTTGTGAATTTCAACCGGATCTTTGATGCATTTTTCTGCTAGAGGTAGTTCTCTAGGAATGCTTTCTTTAAGTCAACATTACTATCAATGGATTCTTGGGGAAGGTCATCAAACCACACTCTTGCGTTTCCAGTAAGTGTGGAATTGAACATATGACACCACGTTGTCATTGCCCAGCGTTCTGTCTTAGCGGCCGCCTGGAAGATTTTTAGGTGATATTCTGGGTCTTTACTTCCGTCGTATGTCTTGATGTGACTAGGCATTCGGGTCTTTGGAAAGTCAAAGTAGCGGATCCGAGGAGTGAAAGGATCTGTTTCTTCACATACTCATGGTTGGGACAGATCATCCTCAATACTCGACTTTTGCCTCTTTGGCTTTGACTTCTAATGTCCCCCTGCGCTACCTTCACTTTTTGACAGCGCTTCCATCCTTCGTTAGGATACTCTTTTGTTATGATGTTTTTTAGAAGCAAATTCTGTTTCTCTTGAGCGAGAACTCTGGTAACAGCTTTCAGTGTCTCTACGGCTACTGTGGTATGACCAACGTCTTGAATCGTTCAAGTATGCGGATATACTCTTCCCCTTGTCTCCGAGCCTGTGGAATACACCGTTTTTCTTTTCGGACCTCTTTTCCTTGGTGACTCAGAATGGCCGCGCCTTGGTTCAGGGCTTCCGGACATGCTGCGGACACATCTAGATCCGAGTCTTTTCTTGAGATCCCTTTTTCTGCTTAGTGTCCCGGACTCGGAGTGTTGTGAGGCCTCCTCAAAGTTAAGATGAGCTTTTACTGCCTTGAGATTTTCTTACCGCACCTTCTCTTGGTGCACTTTTTCAGCTATGATTGGTAAAGGCTGATGGTAGTTCCTGTCACAGTACTCTCGCAGGGCTGCATCGGAAGCAAGCCTGCTCAAGTCTTGCGGAACTTGCTCCTTTCCTAGCGTATTCCTCATGGCGGACGTGGGTTGGCTAGGGGGAGTTTGCTCGTTAGTGCTCATGATGAGTATTTTAGGAAACGCGGTTGTATTCGCGGTCCCATGGATGGCGCCAACTTGTTAGTACAAAATGTGCGGTAGGGGTTGAGATGGATTAGAAACGCTTGTTGGGCCGGGCCAATAACCTGTTGATAGGTTGGATCTTGTACTAGAGCAAGTAAAGGGGATGATTTCCTGCACAAATGAAAGAAAACCGTTAGCCTTATCGTGGGGACGGACCCCACTATTAGACTCCGGCGTGAGAGTAAGTACTCATGTTGTCAGAGAATATATGCGTGTTAAAAGGTGTCAGAAATTATGTACCTTGTAGTGTGTCAGAGAACACCTATTTATAGGGGAGTCTAGTATTAGGGTTTCTCAGTATTTCGCTTATAGCCGTAGTGGCCAGAGTGGGACCCTTGTCAGGCAAGAATCTGCGGTATCCGTGACTGCGAACTCAGATTCCCTTCCGCAGACGCTGGCTGCTTCGCGGATGGTCTACGGAAGCGGCCCATAACCTATCCGTGTCCGTCTTGCTATACCCGGGCCGTGCCAATGTAGTCCTGGGCTTAATCTCAGCCCGTTGTACTTATTATTTATTTGACTGGGCCGTGGCCCAAGTATGATGGTACAACCCTGTCCCAAAGGCCTGGTGTACCCATTACACGTCATCAATGGTCATTAATAAGATTATACCTAAGAGGTTTTCATTGTTTAACAAACATGACCATAACATATGGCGTCTAACAGAAATGAGCATCGACTCTACACCAATAATGGTGAAAAATAGAAATCTACAACGATGGCTTTTTTCTTTTTCTTTTTCATTTTCATTGTTTAAACAAGTTTTGGGCATTTTGGTTTTAGCAAATATGATCAAAAAGTGTTTAGTATCAATTTTTTCTGAAGCTAATAGAAACCGACAACGAACTGGAATCCTATTGCCAATGTTACGTCATGAAGTCTCATGTTAACCCGATGTTCATAAATACCAGACTTAGTGGAATTTAGTGGCTGCAATGTTATGGTTAGGGATGCATGTAAATATTTTAAAATTTTATTCATTTGAAACTATGAAACTCTAATCTGAATTGGTAACATTGATTTGCTTGTGTGGCGGAGACACGTGTCATTTCTTGACCGTGACGTTGTTTGCACATTGTGTTTTACATTACCCTGTTCAAGAGGTGTCATGTGCGGTAACGCTATGCGTTTGCATTTCCTAACAGTTACATACAGCCATGTAACCCTATAGAATTTACATAAACACTTTAAAATGAAAAATCATTCATAATTAATACGAAAAAAAGATTCACCATGAATCATCAATCTAATGATTCAAGTGCCTCACATTTGGAAATACAACATACAAAAGTAAAAATAGCAAATTTAACTAAATAGGAGCTAGCTGAATGAAGGTTTTCTAGCTCTTTATTATTTTAAACTTAACACTTCTGAGCAATCAGACTGGGATCCTGAAATGTTAATCAGTTAGCTAAACTTCCATCCACACACACCCACTGACCCACAAAGATCGATTCACAATTTATGTTGGGGTTAATCCCTAAAAATGATCACAAACTCATCTGGAATGCCTGGCTGATGGTGGTGCAATCATCACCAACTTCCACACCATAAACTTCATTACAAACAACTGATTTTGCCTTTAGGAAGCCATCTATATGTTCAAATTCCATCAAACAGAAAGAGAATTAAAGTTGGGTCAAATTTACATATGACAAGCTAAGAAAAGTTACTTATTTGCATGTACACATAACCTTAAAACTTTGAAGGACTTACCTACTAGGGTAACTCTGCTTTGTGCCAATGCCGTGAGAATTAGAAAAAGCGAGAGTGTAGTGGTAACTGTCACAAACATTGAAGTGTTCCTGGCCATGATCTTGAGTTCGTTGTTTTTTCTTGATCAATAAAGATGATTATATTGATCGAGATAAATAGTATGGGTTCTTGACGTTCGTATTTATAGTGAATGATTCGGTTTATTTTTTATATAGTTCCTTAGATAAGCCAAATTCACATTGTAATATCATGATTTACAGCCGGCCATTGTTATAGCTTTATTTGTTTTTATCTTTTGTTGCAAACTTAGAGACCAAAATTCCTTTCTGAAGAGATGTATCCATCACAAAACGTGTAAAACCTAAAAATCTCAATAAGTGTAAAATTACCAAAATACCCCTAACGCAATAAAATCCATAAAAGCTTAAATAAAATTCATTTAAAGGTTAGAAATTATAAAAATGCAACATATGGCAATTATGAAATTTTTGTAAGATTAAAATACCTTATGTTATACAAGAAAAATAATTAATAATTATTTATATATGATTATGCCGAAAATAATTATGTTTATGTAATTATATATTACAAATTAATATAAAATAAATTAAGATAATGATAAAATAAATTGGCAAATTATAAAAATCAGATTTATCTATTTTGAAAGCCCATTATACTCGGCATAATCCCTTTTATAATTTATTTATGCATTTTTCATTTTGATAAACACTAAAAACAACACCACCGAAACCCTAAATATCAAAAGAGGCGGCATAAAAATTCTACAAGGCTTGCACGATTTTTCTTGGGTGTTTTGAAGGTCAAGGATTGTGGGAAAAATAGTGGGAAGATTTTATAAGGCTTTGTTCGATTTTGGTATTGGTTTTGGGTTCGAATAAGCAACCGAATTCTATAAATTCATAAAATTATCAAGGATCATCAAAGGTATTTTTATAACTCACTTTTCATCATATTAATTCGATCTATGCATAGGAAAAATGTTCATGCATTTTATATTGCTCGAAATAATTAAAACATATTAGAAACCCTAATTTTTAGTTAATTATGAAATCGGCTTAAAAACTATTTGTAAAATTGATTTTATATTTTTCTAAGGTTGTTCATATCACATATAACTCAGAAAAATTGTTGGAAAAATTTAGGATGAATTCGAATAATTATTGGGGATTTACTTGTGTTTGCCGATTTCGAAAATAAGGAAAAAGGAAAGAATAAAATTAGGGTTAGGGTTTTGATAATTTTTCCAGGTGCATTTAATGCCAATGATTGGGAAATAATTATGTTTGTGATTGGGAAAAATTTAATTAGGGTTTTGTGAATTAATTAGTTAGCCGAATTATGATTTAAAAGTATAAGGACAAAGTATTAAGGACTTGAATTGTATTTCTGAAAACTATGTGTGTCTGTTTTGACATTGTTATTATATTTATTATATTCTGTTATAAAATATGTGGCGGGGTATAAAATGTCTTTTTGATATGATTTTGGATTAAAAGGGTTAATTTCATATAATAAGTAAATTAGAATTTAATTAATTAAATAGGAGGGACTGTAATTGTAAATTTTTAAAAAGTATAGGTTTGGTACGTATTTAATGTATAAAAGTTGATTTTGTCATTATTTGAATCTAAAGGGCTTTTTTTTTTGTAATTATGGATAATTAAAGATAAGGTTTAATTAAGTAATAAACAAATGGACCTAAATATGTAAATTATGTAAAATTAAGGGTTTGACTTGTAAATACAGAAAATGGAAGGTATAATCTGAATAAAATGTGAAACTTTGATATTTACCCTTTTAACCTTGAAAATTGTTGATTTTGCATATTAAACCCTAAAATATGGAAAGTTGTCATATTTAACCCTAAACTTGTAAGGTTGGCATATTAAGTCCCTAAGCTATTCAAAATACTTAATAGAATCTCAAATGATGAATATTACTAATTTTGGAAACTTACTAAAAATGGAAAGTTACTAAAAATGGAAAGTTACTAAAAATGGAAAGTTACTAAAAATGGAAAGTTACTAAAAATGGAAAGTTACTAAAAATGGAAAGTTACTAAAAATGGAAAGTTACTAAAAATGGAAAGTTACTAAAAATGGAAAGTTACTAAAAATGGAAAGTTACTAAAAATGGAAAGTTACTAAAAATGGAAAGTTACTAAAAATAGAAAGTATAACTTAAATGAATGGTTTGTAATTTGAATTCATCATTTCTTTAGGTTCGGTCAAGAGGGAGTGATTTTGATATTCATGTGGTGTTTTCTTTGAGTATTGCTTTGCTTCGGAATAAGGTACAGATATTCTGACCTTATCGTTAAGGTTTCTCATGACATATTCCTCTCTATCTTTGATTACTTATGTGATATTGCTACATTTGCTCTGAGCCTTTTATCTTGGCTTTCTTATATGATCTGTCATTATGTTCCATTTGAACCCTGCTATGCTACCTTTGATATTTGAACCTTTGATATTTGAACCTTTGATATTTGAACCTTTGGCATTGAACCTTTGCTATGATCCCTTTGAAATGAACTTTGATATGACTTTGCTTTCAAGGTGTGTATACGGTCTTATGTTTATTTGAACCCGCTAATCTACAATTTTGATATTTGAAACCTTTGATATTGAACTTTTGAATAGTTGAACCTTTGAGCATTGAACCTTGCTATGATCCCTTTGAAATGCACAACTTTGATATGACTTTTGCTTGAGAAAACACACTTTCAATTTGAACCAAAAAAAAAATGCCAAACCCTTATATTTGTTTTCCTACGTTGTTGGGATTATTGAAGGGGGACACACTATTAGTCCATTTAAGATCCATTGGCAATGACCGTATTTGATGAGTGATTTCTCCATAAAAAAACCGTGCCCCACATATTGATATGATATGCGCGATTAGAAGATCTTATTTGTTGTAAGGGGTATGGATGCTCCTAGATTTTTTTGTATTCGATTATACATTATTGATATATGTATATTTGGTAATGATGTATGGGTTGCATTCCACGTCTTTCACCTTGAGCTTGATACTCCATGGAGAGCGCGAGATGATATGATTTTTTGGGCTGGTAATTGGACTTGATTCAATTTTGCTGATTCATCTATCTTACACTATGATTTGATCTTCGGTGGTGCTTGTCTTGACCTTACTATTGTATCACTTTGAACATGTATTGTGATATCCTTGTTACCGTCTATATCGTACCTTTGGATTATGCTCTCCGTTATCTTTTTTGCTCAACTTGTATAATTCCTTTCACAGAGGGCTTTGTAGACGTCCTAGCCGCATTTTCTGATTACTCCTGGGCGGACAGTATCCTAGACTAGGTGAGCTGCTGATTTGGGCGGCGGGTTATGATGCTGAGTGTGAGTGAGCGCGCTTACCCTAAGAAGATCTTAAGTATTTGATAAATGTCTTGATGTTCTGGGGAGTATGAGCGTGTGTGTACGATTTGAAGGGGGATTTCGTTATTTTTCGTTTATTTCGTTTGAATATGTTTACCTTTGAGAACTTATCTGTAATTAATCATGCTGACTGTACTTTCTTTTGTTATGTCATTTAGTAGACTTCCCCCGCTGTTTATGCTTGTGTTATGATTATGAACGCTTTTGATGTCACACCAAATTTGTAATACTTCTACCCTTTGGGGGAGGGGTGGCAATTAATACAATACGTGTCGGTGTTGTTTTAAGACTGGGAACATAATGTGAAAAAAAAAGCGTAATAATGTGTGCAATGCAGACTATACAATGTATTGACTTTAACGAGCCCTTATAGGTACAATACTATTTATGATTTCAAAACAGAGACTAACTAGTAACTTATGTAGTTGCTATTTCTAATATCAATATTCAAACCATTTTGAAATAATAATGATGAAACAAAATGTAGGGGGGTGATCTGGGGGGGGGGGGACTTCGTTTTCATTTAAATATTTAGTTATGTCTCTTTAATCTTTACCTAAATCAAGATTTTTAACAAGTTTATAAAAAATTGTAAAACATCCATATGTAAGGCAAAAGGTTCCCTGGAAGTTTTTATCATTTAGTGCTCTAAAGTGTTGTAGGAACAAAATTGTTTTACACATAAAAAAGCATTGCATGCACCTGCAACATAGACTTCAGGGACCAGTCAGAAGTTTAACACATTTAATGCAAAGACGAATGAAAAAACGGGGGGGGGGGGAGTTTTTTTCCTTATACACATCCTGGAAAAATTTTGTTTCCTTCAACTTTCTAGGTCATTTCAATCTTCTACCAACAAACTTTTAGCGCAATGAAAAACCTTAATTTATAACTAAGTATAAACTAATGTCTAACAAGCTAAAATTGTGGCGTAAAAAAACCGACTCACCTAGATAGTATTTCGTGAGGAGTGAGAGATGAGGAGCATCAACCTATCCACATCATTTGCGTGGTCGATCTGCTAACTTTTATCTTTGAAATAACAAGAAAACATGTAGGGATAAGAGAGAGAAACCAGAATTTGGCAATGTTTGTTAAACTCTCATTAAACAAAAAACGAATTACGGGGGGGGGGGGGGGGGGGGAGGGGTGCGGTGAAGGTTGTGTTGTGTTTTTTTTTTCTTTTGTGTGGGTGGGGGGTGAATGGCAAGCTAACTAAAGCTAAACTAAATAGAATTACAAGCGTGTAGAATATGTAATTTTATTAGTTATTATGGGGAGTAAAAATACTTGAGTGCGAGAGATGTGTATAGCTGAACTTGAACTACTTGATGCACTGGACTGTGGGTTCCTGAGCTACATTTATTGACTTGAATGAACCTGACTGCTGAAACTTGTGGTCTTTTGTACTTTCTTTATTCCGCGGACCCCACAGTTGGTAATGTGAACAGTATACTACATGAGGGCAAAACTTGTTTAGCAGTCGTAGTGCAAAAGCATTAGGTAATCCTTTTGTTAGGGGACATATCTGTTGCATTGTGTGATTGTAGGATGAATTTAGGATAATATTTGATATATTTCCTGATCTTGTTTTCCTGACTAAAGTGACAATCTTTCTACTGGTTTTGTCCTCGGCAACTGATGAATAGACATTAGAAGCCCAAAGCTATAGTAAATGCCTTATCACATAGAATATTGACTGGGTTTGGAAGGTTAACTTATAGATCCTTAAATAGACATTGAAGCCAAATTATTTCACATCAGCCTCTATAGAGGATGTTAATACCACTGATTGTTTCATTTAGAAGGACTTCTAAACATGAAATCAAACAAGGTCTTAAGAAAAACTGCATACCAAATCACTACATTAGCGCGCGCGAGCGATAAGACAAGAGGTGAGTGTAAAAGGCTTTGATAACGTCCTTAATTGGATACAATTTGATTGGCGGCGGTATTATATATATATGATCATGTCGAGGGGGGGGGGGGGGGGGGGGGGGGGGGGGGGGGGGGGGGGGGGGGGGGGGGGGGGGGGGGGGGAGGGAGGGGGGGGGGAGGGGGTGGGAGTGTAGTTTGGGGAGGTGGTTTGTGGGGGATGGGGGGTTGGGTTTGGTGGTGGGGGAAGTTGTTTTTTAATATGTTGTAAGGGGGTTTTTGTAATTATAATAAGAATAGCTAGAAGAAGTAGAAATATAAAAAAAGAATAGAAAAATATTATTAGACCACAGAGGAACGTAGCGGCACTTTTTCCCCATCGGCTTTTAATCGCCGTACTTCAGTCGCAAAAGAAACGAATGACACTAAATACTTAGCAAGTACGCAGCACTTATCTATAATAAGTTACAGGGGGTCTGCGGCCACACTAAAAAGATGTGTAATATTATGGGGGGGGGGTTATTTGTGGGGGGGGGAAGGGGAACGACATAAAGGGCTAAAGTGACGCGGCGGGTCCGCAAACTACACACCCCCCCCTTTTCCACTGTCCTATCAATCGAGACTACTTTGGCCAAATTTGAGTTACTCCAAATGGGGGGGGGGGGGGTGATATCGCGGGTGTCACTCGAGATGTAGGGGGGGGTGTAGGGACAACCTCAAGAAGAATTTGATAATACTTTATAAACAATAAGGTGTTGTTGTATGTGCTCGACACTTGTAAAAGGTTGACTTGTGCATCCATTTCTCATATCTGAACTCCTCGAATGACACACATCCATCATCTATTTAACTTTGTTTATTATGAACTTCCGAGGAGGCCTTTGTGGGGGAAACCATCTTATGACTACTGTGTTCGAGATATTATTATAAATAAAATAAAGATTTGGTATTACTCACGATCTTGTTAATCTAACTTACTATTGAAAGCTTAAATCATGTTCAAATCTTGTCACTTTGTTAAATCACTTTGGATTATAATAACGCATAATGGTCATAGGATCGAAAGATCCCTTTGTGCGATATCTATAGTAGTTCTATAAATGGATTTGTCTATGACTTCTTTACGTTGCGGATAAGGAGGAATCCACTTTACATTATTTGATAAACAAAATAGGATTTGATATAATGAGTAACTTGACATTAGTGTTGAGGTGACCGACATTTGATTAATTTAAGACTAATAGAGTGAGGTAAGTATTAAGTTAAACCAATTAATTTGAGTGAGAAACCTTTTGACGGAAAAAACCTTTTGTAGAGTTAAATATTTACATGTGTTCCATAAAATCGGTAAGATCATATTAAATTACCATTAGCTTATAGAATTATATGAGAACGGGGTGCATGTAGTAGTCATTTCAATATAATTATTGAACCCATCTCAAATCTCACATTTGATAAAGGTTATTTTTTGTAAGTTAAATCCAAAAATCGAAGATCATATTAATTACCATTGCTTAGGAATTATATGAAACTATCAGAGTAGTCATATTTCATTATTATTGAACCCATCATCAATCATATCTCACTTGAAAAAGTTATTAAAAATTGATTTAAAACTTGTGATTATACGAACATAATCAAATCCCTGTGGACGATCTGGTCTTACCTGAAATATTATACTACATACGTGTGTTATACTTTACCCGTGTGTTTCCATTTAATAATCGGTAATTCTAGTCTTATAAATTTAAAGCTTTCGAAACACATCAAATTTGGCGCCGCTGCCGGGGATTTTAAACTGTTCTGTAATCAATTTTTTTTAAAATATTAATCGCTTTTTCCCTAAAATATCATTTTGCTTGCTTTCTGTAACTTTTGTTTCAGAAAGTGCACTGCACTTTTTGTAGTCATAACGTTTTTCCTAAAACGTTCTTAAAAATTCATTATCAAGCATCTCACTTTGGATGCATACGCATACGTCCAATTCTGAACTTGTGAACCACTAGCTGAACTTGAACGAACCTTGAATCGTGGACTTCGTCGATGAAACAGGAGAGTTCCTTTCCAATGAAGAGACAAACGACCCGAACACCCAAGAATAATCTATCCACCCGTCCTTGATATCAACATATTCTTGAAAATTACAAGCCGATGGATGATGAACCCATGTGGGCTTCCGATCGTGTTGTCGCTCCGACTCCTGGTTTCGCAATCACTATTCCTGAAACCGCAAACGAATTCGCCATTAAGGGTAACCACTTGACTCTCGTCAAAGGAAACCAATTTGATGGTAGAATTAAAACTGATCCACATAAACACATTCACGAATTTCTTGGTATATGTGACATGTTTAAATAAAAGACACCGAGAATGAAGCAACCTGACTAATGATGTTTCCCCTATCACTAACGGGTGAAGCAAAAACGTGGCTAAATGAACTCAACGAATGAACCATTAAAACATGGGATGAACTTCAAACCGCCCTTATTAGCCCATTCTTTCCCCCAGCTCTATTCGATCGACTCCTCGAAAAGATCCGAGCGTTTTCCCAACATGAAAATGAAACTCTAACTGATGCTTGGCTCCGTATGAAATAAATGCTTAGAAATTGCCATGGTCACGATCTTACCAAAGGCAATATCATCAAAATCTTTTATCATGACCTTAACAAATTAATCCAAGAAGCTCTAAATGCCACAGCTGGCAGTATTTTCCTTTATAAAACACAAATCAAGCATATCAGCTTCTCAAAGACAAAGTCTTACTCAAGCTTGATTGGGCTAAAAACCAAAATCTAACCCATCTCTCAAGAAAACTGTAGCTTTCGCCGATAAAGGTAGCAGTAATTCTGATACTGACAAAATTATGGCCCGAATGGATGCCATGACCATGAAAATAGACGCTCAGTATCAAGAATTTCAATCTCGTTCCAAATACAATCATTGCGGAGGAAATCACTCAACCGCAGATTGTAACGATGATGACACATCCATGTCTCGCGAAGAAGAAGCAAAATTCATGCAAACCTTCCGACGTACACATTTTTACAATGATTACCGCGACCGTGACTCAAATCGTGATAATTGGCATTCGAGCGGAAGAAACGACTATAATCGAGACAAGTATCGATCAAATTTTGATGATAAACCCGACATCTAAAAATAGTTAAGTGATTTCATAAAAGCTCAACAATCGACCAACTCTTTTATCAAAGAAACGTTTATAGATCTCAAAACTAAACTCAAAACGACAGCTAAAAATCACCAAGCCTCGATCCAAAATTTAGAAGCAAAATTCGACAGACTTGCTGACAAGCAATCTGCTCGACCTTCTGGATCTCTTCCTAGTAGTACTCAACCAAATTCAAAAGGTAGCTTACCTAAACCTTATCAACCAACGCAAGCTCGAAAAGAGCATGTAAATGCAGTATTTACACAAAGTGGTAAATCCTATGACCCACCCACCAACCCAAACAATGTTCAAAATGATTATGAAACTCCTATTAATTTTGATAGTGATGATGAAGATGAAGAATCAACACCTTAACCCAAAAACCAAACTCCAATACCAGTAAAAGAAATTCCAATTCCCAAACCTTATAAACCAAAAATCCCATATCCTCAACACATTCGAAAAGAGAAAATGGAAGACCAATATGGTAAATTCCTCGACATGATTTGAGCCATTCAAATCAATGTACCTCTTGTTGATGTATTAGCAGGAATGCCAAATTATGGTAAATTTCTCAAAGAAATTATTAGCAACAAGCACAAACTCGAACAAATTTCATCCGCTTTCCTTAGCGATGAAAGTTCGGCTATGATCTAAAACAAAGTTCCACCTAAACTCGGAGACCCTGGGAGTTTCCTTATTCCTTGCACATTTGGCAAAACTTTCTCATGTAATGCTTTAGCCGACCTTGGTGCTAGCATTAATCTTATGCCATATTCTCTATATGCAAAACTTTCTCTTGAAACTCTCAAACCTACTAAAATGAGTGTATGATTAGCTGACTGATCATTCCAATACCCTATTTTAATAGCCAAAAATATGCTCGTTGAAGTTGGTAAATTTACTTTTCCCGTGGATTTCGTTATTCTTGAAATGAAGAAGATAGTAACGTTCCCCTTATCTTAGGAAGACCTTTTCTCCATACTGCTGATGCAGCAATTTGAGTAAAACAAAAACAACTCAATCTTGGAGTTGATACTCAACGTATGATCTTGCATATCGATTCTGCGATGAAGCACTCCTATTATAACGATGATATATGTTTTAGCATTGACGTCATTGATGAAATCTTAGAAGAAGATTTCGATTCTCTTCTCGATGAAGGTAGTAAAATCCTTTACTCCATCGAGGGAATTTCTCTCGAAGAAAAACTCTTTGATGAATTCGATGAATTCATGGCTATAACTATCAAAGAAAAGTCTAACTCTGATTCCGATTATAAAGAACCACCATTTGAAAAAATCACCTTCGATACCGATTATAAAATTAAGACATCTTTTGAAGAAACTCCTACAGATCTTAAACTCAAACCGCTCTCGAAAAATCTAGAATATGTATTCGTGGAAGAACCCTCTTTTCTTCCTGTGATCATATCATCTCAGCTTTCCAAACAAAACAAAGATAAACTAGTATCTGTTCTTAAAAGACACAAACAAGCTTTTGCTTGGAAAACCACAGATATTTCTGGTATTTGTTCGTCTTTCTGTAAACACAAAATACAACTCTTAGAAGATAAGAAACTAGTTGTTCAAAAACAAAGACGATTAAATCCAAACATGCAAGAAGTTGTTAAAAATAAATCGTTAAACTTCTCGATACTAGAATTATTTATCCAATCGCCGATAGCCTTGGGTAAGCCACATCCACTGTATACCAAAGAAAGGTAGTATTACATTAGTTACAAACAAAAAAGATGAACTTGTCCCAACAAGAATCGTTATGGGTTGGCGAGTATGAATCGATTATCGTAAAATCAATGAAGCAAAAATAAAAGATCACTTTCCGTTGGCATTCATGGATCATATGCTAGAAAGACTCGCATGAAATAAATACTTTTGTTTCCTAATGGTTTTTCTGGATACTTCCAAATCCCGATCGATCCTATGGATCAAGAAAAAACAACGTTCACTTGCTCTTTCGGACCAAACGCTTACAGGCGAATGCCTTTCGGCTTATGAAATGCTCCCGCTACTTTTTAAAGGTGCATGTTGGCTATCTTTTACGACATGATCAAAGAATCAGTAGAAGTATTCATGGACGACTTCTTGGTCTTTGGAAACTCCTTCGATAATTTTCTAAACAATCTCGATAAAATGCTTCAACGTTGCAAGGATGCAAATCTGGTCCTTAATTAGAAAAAATATCACTTTATGGTTAAAGAAGGAATTGTGCTTGGACACAAAGTGTCTGGTGCAGGCCTTGAAGTTGACAAAGCAAAAATCGACATAATCTCTAAACTTCCACCACCTAATGTCAAAGGCATTAGAAGTTTTTTAGTACATGCCGGTTTCTACCGACGTTTCATTAAAGACTTCTCAAAAATTGCCCGCCCTCTAACCAAGTTACTTGAAAAAGATACTCCATTCGAATTCGATGATGAATGTTACAAAGCATTCAATTCATTAAAAGAAAAACTTACATGTATACTTGTAATCATGAGCCCAAATTGGAATCTTCCATTTGAGCTAATGTGTGATGCAAGTGAATTCACATTTGGAGCTGTCTTAGATCAAAAAGATGGAAAACACTTTCACCCCATCTATTTTGCAAGTAAAACCCTCAACGCCGCTCAGCAAAAGTATACTGTCACTGAAAAAGAACTTATGGCTTTAGTCTTTGCATTAACAAATTTTGATCCTATCTGGTATTATCCAAAACTATTGTATATACCGATCATTCATCTCTCACACACCTATTAAAAAAGCAAGATGCTAAACCACGTCTCATACGTTGGATATTGCTATTGCAAGAATTTAATATCAAAATAAAAGACAAAAAAGGTGAAGAAAATGCTGCCGTCGACCACTTATCTCGGATTAAAAATAACGAGACGAGTGACGACGGTGATGTCGACGATAACTTTCCTGGAGAAACTCTTATGGAAATAACCACCAGAGACATACCATGGTTCGTAGACTTTGCAAACTATTTGGTAGGTGATATTATACCTAAAAGGATGACGTACCAACAAAAAAACAAAATTCTTCTCTGACCTCAAAAACTACTTTTAGGAATATCCTTATCTTTTTAAAGTATGTTTAGACGATATAATCAGACGATGTGTCTCAGGACCAGAAACTCGTACCATTTTAGATCAATGTCACCACGAACCTACCGGTGGACATTATGGACCAACCACTATCGCGAAAAAAGTCTTAGAATCAGGCTTTTATTGGTTGACAATCATCAAAGAAGCTCATACTCTTGTTAGCCTATGTCAGAAATCTAGAAATATCTCTAAACATGATGAAATGCCCTTAAACAACATTCAAGTATGTGAAGTTTTTGACATCTGTGGTATTAACTTCATGGGACCATTCCCGAAATCATACAAATTCGAAAATATCTCAGTTGCTGTCGACTATGTTATCAAATGGGCCGAAGCTCAAGCATTACCAACGAACGATGGCAGAGTTGTTATTTCATTCTTGAAAAACTGTTCTGCCATTTCAGAATGCCAAAAGCTCTCATAAGAGACTGAGGAACCCATTTCTGTAACAAAATTATGGAAAAAACGATGAAACGATATGGTGTCAATCACCATTTTTCAACATCTTATCATCCTCAAACAAGCGAACAAATTGAAAATACAAACAGAGCTCTTAAACGTATCCTTGAAAAAACAGTGAAACACAACCCCGTTATTTGGTCAAGAAAACTTGATGATGCTCTGTGGGCTTTCAGAACCGCTTACAAAACACCAACCGAAACCACACCTTATATACTCCTATATGGTAAAAACTGCCATTTACCATTTGAAATTGAACAACGTGCATACTGGGCTCTGAAAACCTGTAATCCAGATCTCATCGCCGCTGGTGAGAAAAGAATGTTCCAGTTACATGAATTAGACGAATTTCGACATCAAGCATATGAAAACTCTCGTCTATACAAAGCAAGAACAAAAGTCTGGCATGACAAAAAAATCAAAATGAGCAAAAAAATTCAAAGATAAACAACGGTTCACTTGACCTTCTCGGAATCATATTAGTTACAGGCGATCTGCCTTTCGGTTTATGTAAGCTCTTTACTACTTTCCATAGGTGATTGTGGTTTATTTCATGACATGATAAACGATTTAAGTAGAAAAAGTGTTCATAGACGACCTTCTTCTCGTCTTTGGAAACTCTTTTGATAATTTTCTAAACAATCTCGATAAATGCTTCAACGTTGCAAGGATGAAAATCTTGTCCTTAATTGGGAAAAATGTCACTTTATGGTTAAAAGAAGGAATTGTGCTGGGAACAAAGTGTCCGATGAGGCCATTTGAAGTTGACAATGCTAAAATCAAACGTGATCTTTAAACCTTCCACCACCTACTATGTCACAAGGCATTGAAGTTTTCTAGGGGTACCATGCCCGGTTTTTATCGACGACGTTCATTAAAGACTTTTTGAAACAGGCGACACGTCCTTAAACTAAGTTGCTTGAAAAAGATATTCCATTCGAATTCGATGACGAATGTCACAAAGCATTCAATTTGTTAAAAGAATTATCATCACTTGTACTCTTATGATCGTAGAGCTCAAATTGAATCTTTATTTGAGCTTGTGTGTGATGCTGTGAATTGCAAAGTTGAGCAGTCTTAGGATCAAAAAGTGGTAAACATTTACTCCATCTATTTATGCAGTAAACCTCATCGTGCTCAGCAAAAAGTATACCATTATAAAAAAGAACTTATGTCTGTAGTCTTAGAATTCGATAATTTTGATCCTTATCTAAGTCTTATCCAAAACTTTGTATACTCGATCACTCAGCATTAGGGACTTCTATTCAAAAAGCAAGTGCTAAACTCGTCTCATTACGCTGGTTACTACTATCTGCCAACGAAGAATTGATATCGAAATCAAAGACCAAAAAAGTACAAAAAATGTTGCCACCGAACACTTATCTAGGATTGAAAATCTGTGACAAGTGATGACAGTGATGACGACTGATAACTTTTCTTAAGAGAAAGTCTTTTGGAAATATACCACCAAAGACATAACATGGTTCGCGACTTTGCTAAAATATATTGGTAAGTGATATTATACCTAAAGAGATGACGTACCAACAAAAGAATAAATTTTTCTCTGACCTCAAAAACTACTTTTGGGAAGATCCATATCTTTTCAAAGTATGTTCAGATGGTATGATCAAACGCTATGTCTCAGGACCAGAAACTCGTACCATTCTGATCAATGTCATCAGGACCTACTGGTGGACATTAATGGACTAAACAACCACCGATAAAAAAGTCTTAGACTGGGTTTTAATTGGAACACGAATAATCATTAATGAAGATCAGACTTCGTTATCTATACGAGCATGTCAAAAATTTGGAAATATGATCTAAACTTGATGGAAATGCTTAAACAACATTCAAGTATGCAAAGTTTTTGACATATGGGGTATTGACTTCATGAGACCATTCTCAAAATCATACAAATTCGAATACATCTTAGTCTTTGTCGACTATGCTTTCCAATGGGCCGACGCAGCATCAAGCTTTTCCAATGATCGTTGCTCAGACGTTGTTATTTTATTCCTGGAAAAATTGTTCTGCCATTTTGGAATACCCAAAAATCTCATAAGCGACCGGAGAAAACTCATTTTCTGCAACAATGTTATGGAACAAACCATGAAACGATAATGGTGTCAATAACGTTTATCTACATCTATCATCCTCAATGTGTGGACAAGCTGAAAATACATACATAGCCCTTTCTAACGTATCTTTAAAAAAACATGTGAATAATATAATACCCGTTGGTTTGGTCAAGAAAACTCGATGATGCTCTGTGGGCTTTCAAAACCGTTTACAAAACACCAACCGAAACCATACCTTATAAACACATATATGGTAAAAACTGCCACTTACCGTTTGAAATTGAATACCGTGCCATTACTGGGTCACTTAAAACTGTAATCCAGATCTCATCGCCGCTGGTGAGAAAAGAATATTTCAGTTACACGAATTAGACGAATTCCGACATCAAGCATATGAGAAAACTCTAAATATATATCAAAGCGAAGAACTAAATTCTGGCTTGACAGAAACTTCAAATGAAAAGAATTCTAACACGGGAACAACAAAATTTGTTTATTCTTTAAATATAAATTCAACTGCCGTAGCTCAGATCTCGATGGCTTGGACATATGCAGTGAAACATCAAGATCCATGGCTTGTGGATATATTTGGTAAAATGGGACAAGAGTTTATTGTTTGCGGCAATTGTTCAAGTTTACACGATGAAGTATTGTGTTTTGTTTGTTTATTTTTGCAGGAAGAATATCCTTAATCGGAAAATTATGGCGCTCGCTCAAATATAACTCTCTCGCAGTATATATATACATATATATATATATATATATATATATATATATATATACATATGTAAATATACATATGTATATATACATATGTATATATACATATGTATGTATATCTTTGTGTTTTGTTTGTTTATTTTTGCAGGAAGAATATCCTTAATCGGAAAATTATGGCGCTCGCTCAAATATAACTCTCTCGCAGCTACGTTATCTTATGCCCCGGGAAGTATCGTTTTCTCTTAATTTTTCCTATTTTCTATATTTATCAGTTCTCACATTTAGGGCAATGTTTAACTTAAATGTGAAGGGGAAGTCAAATAGGAAAAATTAAATATATCATATCCCTCCATGTTTGCCCTGTAATCTGGCCACATTTTCAACTGATATTCTATAAAAAAAATTAATATATAGCTTTTCTTCCAAAATTAAAATTTTTATACACTTAGTAAGGCAAATCCTACTCGGATTGACATCATAACTAGCACAAAATTTACTCCACTAAATTGTGATGTTTATTCTAGCCTTTGATGCATACCTTTTGTATATTTTATGAGAGTGCCAATAATTTAGTAGCTCTAGAACTTGTGACTGATCATCATTTACTAACCACAGTGAGGTTAATTTATAGGCAATATCGTATGATAAGAGGTAAAATAAATTCCCATGAAATCCCATCATCTGCAGCACTTGCTTTTAGTGCTAAAAATCTACCAAAGTATCTCAAGAACAATGTGCTCAATATCTCAGCTCTGTGCCAGCCTTAGTTGTCATTATTATAAGCATTTGGTAAAAAAAAACTTGTTATAAAGTTATTATAAGGCTTTGGTTTGGCGCATGAAATCATTATATATCATACTCACCCACATCATTATCACGTTTTGCCTCTTTGAGATTTTGTCTAGGTGCTCATGCCACAACGGACATGTTTATGTGTCTTATACAAGCATGTGGTAGCTATCTAGATTATGTTTGTGCAAATTGAGTGAACTCACAAATATAAACCCTATCTGAGAGACTTGTGTGAATTAAAAAACAAACACATCCCCTATGTGAGATGCTTTATTATGTGTCTATGCCTGAAAAGTTATTAAACCAGTAAACTCTTGTATAAATATAATTTCTCCACGTCCATGATAAATGATTCTTGTTTTCTTGCTTTGATTTCTTAAGGGCAAACAATAGCTAAGTGTGGAGGGATTTGATAACGCCTTATTTATACATATTTTCGGCGGCGTTATTTATATATATTTTATCATTTCTTGTGAACTTTCGATACTTAATTGCATTAAATATGTGCAGGTTCACTTGAAGATAGTCTAAGTTCAAAAGTATCCAAGATACAAGTGTTTATACCTCATGGAAGACTAGATAGAAGACTATAAAGAATAAAGACCAAGAATATGACCAAGTACGCCGCACTTTTCCCCAAGTACGTCGTACTTCAGTCCAAAATAAATGAAGAGCAGTAAATACTAGAAGTACGTCGCACTTTTATATAAGTACGCCGCACTTCATCTCAGCATTAATGATTTGGAACCGACATAAGGCTAAGTACGCCGTACTTCACCCCTTTCATGGCCTATAAATAGAGACGAAATTTGGCCATTTGGAGATATCTTCCACAACTTGAAAAACACACACTTCTCATCTGATCTCCAACGTTACTCTAGTCCTTCCTTGGTGCTTTAAGCTCAAGACCACGGCATGACTAACATCAAGAAGACGGTTTAATAATACTTAGTAGAATACGGTTTAGTAATATTCGATACTTGTAAACGGATTGACTTGCAATCCATTTCATATTCGAATCTCGTATGTTTCTCATCCATCTATTTAACTTTGTTATTATGAACTCCGTAGCCATGAGAGGCTAAACCTCTTATGACTACTCGGAGATGTTATTATAATAAATAAGCATTTGGTATTACTACGATCTTATTAATCTTAAGCTTACATTGAAATCTTATCATGTCTAATATTGTCAACTTTGATTATATACGCATAACATTATAAGTCAAAAGACCCGTTGTGTACTATATAGTTCTGAAGATTTGTCTATGATCTTTACCGTTTGGTTGGAGGAATCCGCTTACGTTATTTGATAAACAAAATAGATTTGATATAATAGTAACTTGATTATTTGAGTGACACATTTGATTAAGTTAACTAATATAAGTCTTAAGTTAAACCAAGTTAATTTGTGAAAACGTTTTTGACAAAAAAACCTTTTTGTAAGTTAAATCTAAAAATCGAAGATCGTATTAATTACCATTTCCTAATAATTATATGAAACTATCCAAGTAGTCATATTTCTTTATTATTGAACCCATCATCAATCATATCTCACTTGAAAAAGTTATTAAAAATTGTTTTAAAACTTGTGATTATACGAATATAATCAAATCCCTGTGGACGAACTGGTCTTACATGAAATATTATACTACATACGTGGGTTATATTTTACCCGTGTGTTTCCATTTATTAATCGGTAATTCTAATCTTATAAACTTAAAGCTTTCGAAACAAATCAGGCTTCCATTTGGGAAATGTAGACCTTGACTAGGGCATAGCTTGATGTATCTCAGTACTTTATATAAGGAAATCATGTGAGTTGTTCTTGATTGATGAGAGAATTGGCTAAGGGCTTGAGCTGCAAAGGAGAGGTCAGGTCTAGTAATGGTGAGGTAAATGAGTTTTCCAACTAACTTCCTATATAAAGAAGGATCATCTAGGAGTATTCCATCTTTTTGATTGAGTGTTTTGATTGGATCCAGGGGAATGGTGGAAGGTTTATGGTTTTACATGTTAGCACATTGAAGGAGAACCAGGGCATACTTTCTTTAAGACATGACTAGTCTGGTTGAGTTTTAAAGGATTTCAATGCCTAAGTAGTAGTCTAAGGATCCAAGATCTTTGATACTGAATTTGGTGTCTAGTTGGTGTTTAATGGATTGGATCATGGCTTTATCATTTCCAGTGAGGAGGATATCATCAACATAAATGAGTAGAGTAGTGAAGCTTGTGCCTTTGGTCAGTGTGAAGAGTGAAGTATCAGCATAACTTTGGTAAAATCCAAGAGTTGTTAGAAAAGTTGTGAGCTTGATAAACCATTGCATGTTTGCAGAGACCATCTTAGATGCAGGTGCAAATGTTTCTTTGTAGTCTATGTCTTCCTTTTGGTTGAATCCTTGTGGAACCACCTCTAGGCATTTATAACCTTTTTACTAAGCACCACTGCTTAAATTTAAACTCTATACTCTATACATCCATTTGTATCCAATGGGTGTCTTACTAAGTGATAACAAAGTGATGTCCCAAGTACAGTTTGATTCTAAAGCCTGGATTTCCTTATGCATTGTTTCTACCCACCTAGGATATTTTGATGTTTGTAAATAAGTTTGAGGTTCAATGGTCTTGTTAATGTTATTTATTAGGTATCTTGTGGATGATGTTTTGATGTTGGAGTAATTTATGAAATGGGAGTAGTGGTGTTTTGTGATGTTGTGAATGATTGATTTTGGTACATTGCATTGATAGTCAGTAAGCTTTGTTGGTTGTTGGTTTGTCCTGGTTGAAGTTCTTTGAGTTGGAATAGGAGATGGTGTAGGTGATGGTGAAGGTGGTGTAATGTTTATGTTGGATTAGGAGGGTGAAGGACTGCTTGGATGAATGGGTGTAGTTACAGGTTGTGTTGTTGAAGTTGCTAGTGATGGTGTGTTAGTTAAAGGAGTAGAAGTTATTGGCATTAGGAACTTTGGATGATTTGTGGGTTCAGTGATTGAAGGGGGTGGTTTATCATTTGTTTGTGGTGGTGGATGTGCAAAGGGGAACTCGGTCTCATAAAATAAAACATGCATGATAGTGATGGTTTATTGTGTAGTAGGATCATACAAAACTTATCATTTTTTAATGAGCGAGTATCCAACTAGGATAGTTGAAATTGACCTTTATGACATTTTGTCAGAACTGTGATGATGTACAAATGCCCTACAACCTGTGGTTCTGAGGTGATCAGGTGATGGTGGATGATTATGAAGGATTCGTAAGTGGATTTGTCATTGATAGGCTTTGAAGGGAGTTTGTTTATGAGATATGTTGCAGCAAGCAAACAGTATCCCTAAAAATGGTTTGGAAACTGAGCTTGGAATTTTATTGCCCTTGCAACTTCTAATAATTTCCCGTGTTTCCTTTCAACTCTAGAATTTTGTTAAGGTATGTTTGGGCAAGATGTTTAGTGTAGGATACCATTGATGTTTAAATATTCTGATAAGGATGAATTTAGAAACCTTGTTCCATTATCACTTCTGATAGTTTTGACAGTTGTTTGAAAACGATTTTAAACATAAGCATAAAAGGTTTTGATGTTTGAGGTTGTGTGAGTTTTGTTTGGCATTAAATATCTCCATGTAGTCCTTGAGTGATCATCTACAATTGTGAGAAAAATACTTACATTTGTTTATTGTGGTGTGTTTATAGGGTCCCAAACATCAATGTGAATAAGATCAAAGAGATTTGATGCATAAGAGGAACTTGTTGGAAAAGGTAAATTGTGTTGCTTTGCAAGAGGACATACATCACAGACAGAATTTGTATTACATTTGAACAAATGTGCTAAAGACTTTATTTTCTTAAGAACAGGTATGAGTAAGAATGTCCTAGTCTTGAATGCCATAGTGAAGGATTGGTGTTGTTGTGAAGGATGACATATGATTGATTGAGACTTGTTGGAGTAAGTGAAATGAAGTAAAGACCATCACAAAAGGTGCCATGTACAATCCTCTTGTTCTGGTCCTGAAAGATGCAATAAGATATAGTGAGGGTGAGTGAAATGGAAGTCCTATGAAGGAGTTTACTTAATGATATGATGTTTTATGTAAAGGATGGTATGTAAAAGACATTATGCAGTGTAATGTTTGCATTGATGATGACTGGGCAATATGTTTTGACTTTAACTGTTTGGCCATTAGGTAAAGTGACAAGTATAGGTGTAGTTAAGGTTCTAACATTATGCATTATGGTCAATGTGATAGAAATATAGTCATTGCTCCACTATCAATTATCCAAGCATCAACAAGATTGGAGATTAAAGTAGCAATAAATTTTGGAATCTTATGGATTTTAGAAAAGAAGATACCTTGAGAGAGATTGCCCTAATTATTTTGTAGCATGAGAAGGACTTGATTGAGTTAATTCCGCGGCTGTTCCATCTTTGCAGACACATGAAGATCACTGGTTTGAGCTGTTGCTTGTGAGTGAGAGGATGAGACTTGCGGTTTTGAGTCCTCCTAACAACTACCCATGTTAAAAGTCTTGAGATTTGAGTCATAGGTTTTGGTGGTTGATATTTCCCAATGTAGAGGAGGGCCCACATAGGAGAGTTGCCTAACAATCTTGTAGGGCATTTCTTACTTGGAAGTGCCCTTCTTTCTATAATTTCATATTAAAAACCTTTATAAAAGGTCTTCTTCTGCTTTAATAATAAGTTTTGGATGAACCATTCTTCCTGTCTGCAAAACCAATGTTTAGGTTGAAAGATGTTTTGCTGCCTTGGAGTGTTGTAGCCTTTGTGTAGAGAGTTATTAGTATGTATGGGATTGTTGGATGTAACGTGTTAAGAATGGTTGAGACTTTCTAGGTTTGTAGTATTAATCCTTCCTGTTCGCTTTTCTTCATTGTCCGTCGCATGTGGTACTAAGCTATTTGCCAGACGATGGTAATGGCTTGCATAAGTAAGATTTGTCCTTTAGCCATTTGAGTATCTTCATCCAACCCACAATCAGAAACTGAATTATCCGCTTTATATGATCTATTCTCCCATTTAACCCTTCCATTTTAACAATAAGGTACGGATACTCACAAGTCGGTGTGCCTCTAGAGCATCCAACCTAATCCCCAAAACCTTTCAATACTTGTGATAGTCATACTTCGCAATTGTAATAGTTTCTTGTTGTTTTCAGTTGCACCATTTCTATTTGTTAATGAAAAAATCCTTCCATATTGGGGGGGTGGGGGGGGGTATGGGGGGGGGGGGGGGTGACCATCAACTTTACTGCATAATGCTCTTGTCAACTCAATCCAACGGATTTTGCAACTCGAGTTGATAAAGTTCGAAGTTATAATCTGATTTGTTGATCTCTACATACTCAAAATTTTTCCAAGCAATTCACCCATTCATTTTTCTTTCCCAAGGAGGCCTCAAACATTAATCCTATGGTTGGTTCTTATGAACTCGTCACCTAGTTCACCGCATTTTCATTCATGTTCTTTGCAATTTAGTTGCCAATCCATGATGGATCTTTGTAGACACCCTAATTTCGAGATAGCAGCGAAAGACAACCGGCGGGTGCTACTTCATGAGGCGCAAACGTAAAAGTTACAGACAATGACATAATGACATATAAATGAGACGTTTTGAAAAGTTACACATTAAATATATTAAAATATCAGAGTTTACAAATTTACAAGGTCCCAATAGTTATACATTACATAAATGTTTTTTAATGAAAAGTTATCAAATGGTAACGATATGCAAAGCCTTCAAAAATATGCCATGCGACTTCCTTCCAAGCTAACACCTTAAGGACCTGAGATAAACATGCTAAAAACGTCAACAGATAATGTTGAGTGAATTCATAGGTTTAATAATAAAGCATTGTTTAAGTAAACCAAGTAATGGTTCAGAAATCATAATAGTGCTTCAGCGAGAAGTTTAGTGGATCACAAGATTTCAAGTATAGCTGACTATTGAAACACATTCAAAAGTTAAAAACATGTATTATTGCACTAAGCTCATGACACTGAAACCTTAACGTTACGTGCAAATCCTGTCCAGATTCATGCCCCGAGACTGGATGTTCTACCAAACATCCGAGTATTTCCTCAAATGTCAAATTCATCCATTTGACATGGTATTAGTTGTTGCATACCTGGACGGGGATTGTCAATCCCAATAGATCTATTCATAGCATTCACGTTTACTTCACAAAAAGTAATTAACAGTTTATGATTTAGGGGACTTAATGGCACTAGTGGTACTTAGGCAATAATAGTATCAGGATAAGCATGCAATTTTAAACAATTGCGTCTATAAGTAAAAGTAGCATGTATCTCCCTCACGGAGATTATAAAAAATAGTTAAGCGAGTAAAAATAGGGCTATGACCTCACGTTAAGCAATAAGATGAAGGATAACGAGAAATAAGCGTCGAGGAGTCAAAAAAAGTCCTAGATGCAACCTAAAAATAAAGTCGCGTCTTAAGATTTATAAATATTACGCAAATAAATATAAATAAGTTTATATAAAGTTTTTATCTAGATTATAACATTGTACTTAGAGTTTGAAATTTTTATAAATTAATTGGGCCCAAAACAATGTCAAAGTTTTAAATATTGTAATCCCATTAATATGGGCTTAGCATAATTTTCTGGATTAGTCCAATTTCAAAAGCATATAACTCCTAAATCTTAAGTGGTCTTGGTTCGGTTTTTATCTCCAAGAAAAGGTAAATGAGTCTATTTATCTGATATGTGGGTCCGACCACTTCGGTTTTTATGAAAGTAGTGTCAAATGGCCAATTTATCATCAAGTACTAAAGCTGGTAAATTTCAGATTACAATAGTGCCGGGAAAATGGTCGTAACTCTCAAACTACATGTCCGTTAGAGCTGGTTTAACTTGTAAAATTTAAGTTAAAGAGTCCTTTACATTTCATCTTTTATACCAATAGTGAGTTATGTACAAGTTTGTAGAGTTATTAGACATTGAAATCTGGTGTGTAGTTTTTGACCACTTTCACCATTTATTCTCTAATTAATTCATCGGGTATCGTCACGACGAGTGCCACTCGGGGAATCGAAGCTAAGACATAGCTCTACAACACAATATTTTTACCTAAGCCTCAAGGTGTACGGATTTTTATAGTTTACTTCGTTTAGCATACTCTTCAAAACTGTCCCATCAAGTGATGATAAAAATCATATTTTTTCAATCTTTTCTTGATTCAAATCACTAAGTACAATGTATAACTTACAAATAAATGTATAGAATATGTATATTACATAGAAATCTCATAAATAAATAAAGAATATAAATAAACTACAATTCAAAAATAAACATTGATTCCATACAAAGAAGTAGTATGATAGAATCAAGAACAACCAAGAACTTCTACTAGTTTTCTTTCAACCTAATCAATATCAACTAATAAAACCCTTGCAAACACTTTATAAAATCATCTTATACCCAAGAATATGATGTGTCTTGATTGTGTTTCGATAGCTTTTGAGGTGATTGTAACATAAGAACATTAACTAGATCATAAGTCTTTCAATCTTGATAGTATTTTTAACAAGAAAAACTTTATGAAGAGTGGTTGTGGTTGATGTAGGGGGCGGCAAACAAGGAAGAATATGAGAGGATTTTTGGTGATTATCTATGAATGTGTGAGATAGTGAGGTGGTGTGGTTAAGTTCTAGGCATGCAAGACATGCACATCCTATGGGACAAGTGTCCCATATGTGTCTCAACATCACACTTAGCACAATATGGTTAAACACCACATGGACACTTGTCCATGTGGTTAATTTTTGTGTTAAATTTTGTTTTAGTGGGTAATATTAAGGCTAATGGGTAAAAAGGTAGGGTATTGCAAGAATTAAAATGCAAACACAAAGGGTAAACGCAAATGTGAAAAATAAAACTACAACATATAAGGTACATTTGTAAAATAATAAAAATACCTGGAGCATGTAGACTAATATTTAGTCTAAATTCGGGTTCACTTTTATTATCACGCAGAACAACCTATCTGGTTACCTGTAAAAGTAAATTTTATGTAAAATTAAAATAATTAGTAAAAGTATAAGATTAAATAATGACCTGAAATTTACAGGTCGCTATAATCTTTTCCATGAACTGTAGTTATCAGATCCTGTTAACTTCTTTGAAATAAGAAGTAACCCTGGATGATCTGTTTGGTGTAAGAACAATGGATGATTTGAAGTAATCTCTTCATTAGTTGTGTTGTTTGAGCTTGTTGTTGAAGTTCCCGTCATTTTCAAGATTTGAAAATTTTGATTGTAAGATGTGTTTTTGATTGACTGTTATTATGAACTGATTTGATAAATATGTTCTTGATATGATTTCAGTGAGAATGATGTTTGTTAGAGTGAAAATGGCAAAAAAGGTGATAATGAGTAGTGGTTAGTTATAGTGGTGGAATTCTGTTACGGTGGTGGAATTCTGTTAGAGTTTGTTGAGTTTGTTAGTGATGGCGGAATTGGGTGGTGGTTATAGTTGAGTCCTATCAGTGCTCTGAAACGGGGAATCAAGCTACAAAGTTGGTCTCTTAAACGAAAATTAATTACATATTTCCTACTTCTAGACTTTAGGAGTCAAATTAAGCTAAAACTGAAACATGAATCAAGCTACAAAGCTAAACAAAAATGAGAATTACAAGCTACTAAACATTACAACAATAAGCTACATTGGATTACAAACAACTTAAGCTCTGTGGATTAGCTTGAACTTAGACTGCTTGATTACTTTGACTTGTTGAGCTACATTAGTAACTTGATGAACCCGAGCTACTGAACTTGTGGTCTTTTGTACTTTTTTAAAAATGTACATGATATTATTATACAACTATTTAGATAAGTAATACTAGAAAAATAACATATTTATCAAGGAAGAAACAAATATTAATAGATATAGTAATTTCTGAATCTTGAAGCAACTGATCATGAAAAACAGGAGGATTTCATAGAAGTAAAAGCTTTTCAAAAGAAGGGAATATTATAGCAAAGAAGAACCTCTCAATGTAGGCAAACATACCACTGTCTGAAAACTAATTTGCTATATGTAGGTGATTGAGTAACCATGATATTTAGTATTATATGTGTATCAGAAGTTTTAATGAGAAATGTCAATTTACAATTGTCCGTTTCACAAGAAAAGCGCAAGTGGTTGAATAAGAACCTCCATCTCTTGTATATAACAACTTCGATGATCATTTATATATAGTCATTAGGAGTAACACATGAAATATATACCCAAACTCTAGGATTGTCATAACTAGCGAGAGACAAAATGTTGCCAAAGACGATTAGTTTTATGCTAATTCTTATTTGCACCATCATTTTTAACGCCTTTCTTACCAAATCTGATGAGCTCAACACCTACATTGTTCACTTAAATTTACCTGAAGGCTAAGAAGTTTCTCAGCCACACAAGCTTAAAGAATGGTATAACTCGTACTTGTCAAAAATAGCTTTTGGCTCTATTGAGAAACCAAAGATGGTCTATCCATACCGTGGTGTGATTACAAGATTTGCTGCAAAAATGTCGAATGAGCAAGCAAAGGTGATGGAGAATTTGGGTGGAGTCTTATGGGTGGAGTTTTTAGGCTTGCACTAAAGTAAAGGTTTGTGGGAAGATTCACACTACGGGAAGGGAATCATAATTGCACTTCGAGACACCGAAATTCTCCCGGACATTCTTCATTTGATGACAAAGGAATACCGCCTCCACCACTAAGGTGGAAAGGCAAATATGAAGTGCATGGGTGTAATAACAAACTGATCAGAATAAGAAACTTTGTTACTAACGATTCATCGATTGATAAGGAGGGCCATGGGACACACACTTCAAGTACTACAACAAGAAATTATGTAAAAAATGCGGAGCATTATTGCAATGCAATGGGACTGCAAGCTGTGTGGCGCCACTTGCACACTTGGCCATGTATAAAGTATGATGAATCTTTGGTTGTTTGTTAGTGACATTTTATTAGCATGCATAAACTCAGCATACAAGATAGTGCTGATGTTTATTTAATTTTTGCTTGGTGGACCGCCCTTCCTTTATAACGACTCTATAGCAATAGGTGTCTCTACAGTCATAAAAGCTGGGATATCTGTGGGTTGTTCGGCAGGTAATTTCAGGCCTTCTAACAAATCATTATCAAATGGGGCCCCATCGATCCTTATAGTTGGGGCTAGTAAAACTGATAGAAGAATAAGGACTATAGTTTCTCTTGGGAATAAGAAGATACTAAATGGTGAAGCGTCTTATACCAACCAAAGAATTATAAACCAAACGTTGCCTCTTGTCTATCCGGTGGATTGGGTTATTCATGAATGTGAATCACTAACCTCATTGATTGTCAAGGGGAAGGTAGACATTTGTTAGACGATTAGATTATGGACACAAACTCATTGTGGGCTTGAGTCCATTAGGTTTATAGGTTAGTATTTGTGTGTAGTAACATAATGAGATTAATCTCTATTTATAATAAAACACACTTTGTGAATAAGCTAACTAATCATTAACCTAATAGACGAAGACACATTGGGTTTGATCCATTAATCTAGTCGTCTAAACCCTCCCCCTTAATCTTGAACGGCAGCCTCACCAATCGGACAAACTGGAATAAATGTTAAAAGCCGCTTCTTCTTTACCTCATCTTTTTTTATTTGAGCTAAAGCATAATTGTATTGGCGCATAGTTGTTTTATTACTTGCTGGGCATCCTCCTTTGCGTGACGATTCTTTTTTTTTTACGTCATGGCTTACTTTGCCTTTAGGAGGAGCGGCAATTTGATGATAAACTTTTGTTGTCAATGACTCAGGACCTTCGGATAATGTAAACTAAGAGATGATGTAAGAAAAAATTTAGTGATCGAAGGCAACTCAATATTTTTGTAGGCTAGGGTGTTGGGTTTCTGAATCGAAGAAAAATAAAATCCTAAGTAAATAATACAATTTTAAGTGAAGTACAAGGGAATCCTTTCCGGATCACCAGAAAGTAGCTGATGAACGAAGGATAACAATTTTGTTAGTTGGATTGTTATCTAAAGTTGTGATATCATGTTAGACATTGAATAATCTTGGTAAAGGGGGGTGTTATGTATGATTGTATCTACATTTTATAATCTTGAGAAACTTATTGATAACCCTAAATATTCATTTATTGGGTTTGGGCCTAATTTATACTCTTATTTGGATGATGTGGTTGTAGACAATATTGCATGGGAGTGTTATTGGGTATGGGCTGTTAAGGTATATGCTAGGGTGAGGCTTTGATTATTGCAAACAATAACAGTATTTGGCAATAGTGTTGTTGCTTGATAAGTTTTAGTCCTCCTTGAATTTCTTGTAGGTTTTTGTGAAGGAGTGCCGTTTACAAAGTTTTGAATGCGATACTTCAAAGTTGGGATACTTGTATTACAACGTTGGATAACGGTACAGGTGTAATAATATAGCTCCTGAGGTGAAGTATGGGTACTAGTCAAGTTGGTACATGTCTGGGATTGGAACGCGTTGTTGGTTTCACGGTGATGTGGGTGTCCGGGGGGGGTTGGCGTGGCGGGGGGGGTTTTGTTTGCAGGGGTGTTTATATGGGGTGTTTGGGTGTTAAACCTACCACACGGGGTTGTGGGTTTTTCTCCTCCTTTCCCTTGTATCCAATCTTTTAAATTATATATTTAACCAAAAAACACAAACCTCCAATTAACCAAATAAAATAACAACACTGGAACTCAAGCCACGTTTAACATCATATCAGGCACGTCAATGTCTTTTCCTCACCTCACAGGCGTAGCAGCACTTCTCAAAAGCACACACCCAGACTGGTCCCCCGCTGCAATAAAATCTGCAATAATGACCACAGCAAGCAATGTAAGCCTAAATGGTCATTTCATAGTAGATGAAAGAGGTCTTCCTGCAGACGTCTTTACCATTGGCTCTGGTCACGTAAAAGTATCAAGCAACGTTCCAGGGGCTTATTTTTTACATTCAGCCTGATGATTACATTCCTTATTTGTGCGGATTAGGTTATACAACCAAGCAAGTTCAAAATTATCATTAAAAAGATTGTTTCGTGCTCAAAACCCATACTAGAGGCGCAACTCAACCAGAGACGGAACCAGGACCAAATATGATCGGGTGCATAATTTTTTTTAATCGTAATACTAGAAACATATTTCGATGGACCCAGTACATTTAAGATGACTTTAGGAAAAATTGATTTTTTTACAAAAACTAACAATGCATCTAAAAAAATCATAGGGTTTCACGGGTACCCTGGGTTCCGTCCTGAGACTCAAACTATCTTCTTTTGTGTTGAGCAAAAAGATGTGAGAGAAGAGAATATCATTGGATTCTTACTAATGTCAGTTAGGAAAACTTAACATACACCATTGGGGATATTTCTATACTACAAGGTGTAGATATTGAGGTCCTTAGCCATTCTCAACGGCTTAATTTCACAGCGCTGCACCAAAAGTTACTGTTGAGAGTAATATTTGTTTGAGGTTCTAAAGATCGTGTGAATGTTCCATCTAATAAATCGATCTTCGCATATTTAAAATCAATTATGGGAACTTGCAAAGTCTTGACTTTTTTTAAGCTAGACTTGCGTTTTATAGCTCCTTGTATAAAAGATTAGCAAAATCAATCTATTTAAAGTTAAGGAGAAAGCTAAGATATAAAACCGGTCGGGTCAAAATTTACTTTTTGTTCTCACCAACGGAAAGCCTACATTCGTGTCAAAACACTTATTATTTGTAACAACTAATTTTATATTTTTCAACATTTTTCTACACATAATTTTTTTATTATATTATTTTTTTTAGATATGAACAATAAACTAGATATTAAGACTTAAAAATTTAAAATTTTTGGCCAAAACGGGGTTGCGAGGGACACAGCAAGGCACAGGTAAGATCACATTTCGATAGAAATCCCCCCACACTTAGAATGGAACATTGGCCTCAATGTTCAAAAATGTCGGGTTTTACCCCCACACTTAGGAATGAAAAAGGCAAATGCAAAAAAATTCCAAGTGTGAAAGGGGAAACAAATATATATATATATATATATATATATATATATATATATATATATATATATACATGATCAGGATTGAGGATTCCATAATTAGCAAAAAATTGAAAACCGGGAGATTGGAGGATTGAAAACAAGCACGGGTCTTCATGATCTTAAGGAATCCTGCAAAAATGAAACCACATACCATAGAAAGAAGCACGCCCCCACACTTGGGCTATAAAATCACACTCACTTATTAATCAAGAAAATAGAAAGAAGAAAAGACACGGGTTGCCTCTCGAGAAGAGCTTATTTTTGTTCACCGAGTCTTGAGCCTGACTCGATCCCCCATACTTGAGCTGGGTCAAGGGGGATAGAAATAGAGATATGGAACATCCAAGTAAGGAATGTCCCCTCCAGAAATCATCATCGGGCTCTTAGAAAAATTAGAAATGATTTCGCCCCGATGAGATAAGAGAGGAGAAATGAGAATACCATGATTGAACACTTTGTCCTCGTTTTCGGGCGAAAACAAAAGCAAAAGGTCAAAGACTGGACAAAGGGTGGGTTGGGTGCGTAAAAGATTAGGCATAAGAACATCGTGTTCAGAAATGTCACCCACCACTTTGTTAGTAACAACACCCGTATCGGGCTTAAAATCAAAGCAAATCTCAACATCCGTGGGATTCGAAGGAGGGACGCGAAGGTGACGGATCATTTAAAATGATCAAGGTAGATGACTCATTTTCGGGGAAGGGGTGGAAATATTATTAAGCAATTCTTAAGAAAATGATATCCCCTCCGTCATAATCGTCATCCACATTGCCCGGGGCATCGATCTTTTGTAGCAAAGAAATAAGTCGGATCTCCTCCATATACAGAGTCATATCCTCAACGAGGCTAGGAGATGAGGAGAGGAGACTCAAGAATCGTATCAAGCAATTTCCAAATTAGTCTTCTGGCGGTATGGAGATGCGTTATATGAACAATTCTCAAAAGCTGGATTTTCTTCCTCTAGATCAAGTTCGGCTTTCTCAATTCCGGATGATATCTGGATCGATATTGAGCGAGTTCACCGGAAGAACTCTTCGAGAGATATCAATCTTAGGTGACAGAATCAATAAAATATCACGGTTAAGCAAAGATTTCAATAAGATTAGATCGGCATTAAATAATGAATCATTCTTTGGGAAATGATTTCATCCTCATCAAAGAGGTGTTCGAAAATAATTTTGAAATCTTCATCTGAACGTCCCCTCATCAGAAAGTGACTCGTCATCACTAGAGGTGAAATCGTCATTTGAATCAAAGAAAGGATTCGAGAAAGTTGTAAAAGTCTGAGAAGTTTCATCACACTCGGGCACATCACACTCACTTTCATTATTGGAAAAATACTCGGACTCACTGGGATTCGGTAAGGTTCTCAAACACTAGACTTTATTAATTCGTCCGATTCCTTTTAGGACTAGTATTCAAGATGCTCATCCCCTATTATGAGAGAGTTCCTCGGGCTCTCTAGTCGGTAAGACGGGAGGGGAAGATGTGATAGCAACAGACGGAGAATATCGAGCAATAATATCTCTCAAAGGAATAGAATCATCCTCGTCGTCATCATAATTACAAATAGATTTAATACGTTGTGTGAAGTTGCTGTATTAAATGGGTATGTTTGCGGTTCTGATTCAAAATGGGTCAGTTTGAGTTAATCTTCAAAATGGAACATTTTGAGAAATTTGAAGGATAGATAAAGTTCAAAATGGGTCAGTTTATAATAATAGGGTAGTAACACTTAATTTCCTTAAAACTTCAACATATCAAGTATAGGTATAACATAAAACTTCAACATTTTTTATATTTTTTGCTGCAGAAAGACTAAAAAATCTATTGGCATTTTTCCCAGTTAAGTGATGTTGCAGGAACAAAATAGTTACTTTTGAGCTGCAAAAAAGTAAAGTCTAATCAGTTACCTTCCAAGTAGTACTTCGGAATAGTGTAGTCTCTATGCTAAGTAACTCACAAACCTATGAATTCACCAACTTTATGTTGACGTTTTAAGCATGTTTTTCAGGTCAATAAGGCACGAGGTGCGATGATACATTGGGAGTCAATAATTGAAGAGTCAACACTTAAGATTTGGGGTCTTATTACACTTTGGGGACAATTGTTATAAACCGAAATCTTTATCTATTTTGTTGAACCATTTGAAGCCATGAGCTTATGTAACAAACAAGTATTTTGTTAATCCAATGTATCTTTTTCAAACGACACGTTTAGTAGTCGTTCTCTGATCTTGTGCTATTGACCCAATAATGTAACGCCTTCGGATATTCAACATTCCGCTGCATACTCAGATTTGAAGGTGTTACAAATGTCTTGCACAAAAGCTTTCTAAACAAACTGAAATTGCCAGTAAAGAAATTTATAATGAGCTTTCACAAAGTTTTACTAAATTAGAAAAACACTTGATGTCTCTTGAACTTGCTTTACAACAATGTCAAGAACAAATGAAAAATGACACAGTTTGCAAAGAAAAAGCGTCAAATGTATTTCTAAAAGAATGTGGACAATATTTAAAAATACAAGATTTGAAAGATCAATTGCAAGACAAGAACTGTCACACCCCGCCAAGGCAGAAGCACGAGGCGTAACATCATGGATATCATCACAACAGAATGGTGTCTACTATAGAGAAATCTAAATGAAAGAAATAATCAAATGGACACTATATGTCATGACAATATCCAACACAAGATAGAGGAGTCTTGCAATACTAAAGTAATGTCATACATGAAACAAAATGATCCAAATACTAACAATCTCCAACAAATAAGTTTCAAGCAAAACAAATGTCATAATAGAAAAGACTAGAAAAGATAACTCCACAAGCAATGCCTAGGGTCTCTCTAGCCACTCTTCCTAACATCCTTCTTATCATCATGATACTCACCTGAAAATGATGCTTAAAAACGTCAACATAAAGTTGGTGAGAGTCATAGGATTAAGACACGATATAAATCAAATTAATTCATTACTGTGATAAGTGAAAACACTGCATGACAATAAATGAACTACCAAATAAGATATTATGCAAACCAAATCAAATCCAATCCAAACCAATACCATTCACATAATTATGAGACGTTTCTATCGCAGAACTACTCCAATTGATCACTAAGCTATGGAGCATACCACAAAACCCACTCTAATTGATCACTAAGCCATGGAGCGTATCACATCACAAACATGTAGCACATCACATATAATAGCCACATAAAGTCCATGCATCACTTTAAACACATTATCACAGTAATCAAAACACTTCCATACTAGCATCATTTCCATCCTAAGTTTAAAACAAAGTAAAAGTTGTACTATGAAACTCACCTGATGCTTAAGCAAATTCCAACTTCATCGCACAAATCTAAACAATCAAAACAAGCACGTGTTACACGCGACTAAGCCAAAAGCTTATGCACATGTAACAATCATATGATGAATTATCTAAGGTGTTTAATTAAGCCCATGTGTCACCCCGACACCATACCCAACTTTAACCACTTCCTTAACAAAGTTCACTAATTATTCACAATTGTTCAAAACTGCAGAATTTTAGCATGACTTAATGTGCTCCAATCCCTCACTTAATGACCTCTATAATTCTTACCAAAAATAACCCATGTTCATTTATGAGTATATTAACTACATTATGATTCCCAATAGCCATTTACATGCATAAGTACTCTTAAGAAAATCAAACTTCAAAATAGTCCCAATTCGGGTCTGATTACACACTAAAATGTTTGGACATGCTAACCATACTTAGGCATAAAATTTGAAATTATCCTTCTGGGGTTTCTTCATACACATATGGAACTTGACTACTGTATAAGGGATAATCTAAATTCGAATTTTAAGTTAGGGTTTTACCCTCCTAAACATGACCTAAATATGACCCGAAAACATAGTTTTGACAACGAATCTTGTAACCATTATTTGACTGACTTCCACTCACTTTTAATTCATGAAACCAATTGGGTTGGAAAGTAAATTCTATGTAGTTAATTTTAGGCTCAATAAAATCAATAAAAGCTATCCGTATGACTGAGTTATGACTCTCGCAAGGTGACCTAAAATTCTGATGAGATTCCAGTTACGAATTTAACATGACAAACCCTAACCATTCACCTTTAATTCCTCATTAAACCCTAAAAACGATTTTTTATGATAAAAACCCATTAATTACATCATAAATCATAGATTATTAAAACCCTAATCATCCATCAATGATTATGTTACATGAATACATAAATTAGATAGGATTAACATGCTTACCTTGAATGCTAGAACCTTAACAACGATTCTTGAGGTTTTTCCTTTGATCAACAATGGAGGTCGATATTTCTTTTGCTATGGGGGGGCTGAGATCGTGACTAAAGGGGTAGGGAGAAAGGATGGGCCAAGGTTTGAGTTTTATATCCTTATTCTACAAGTTCTAGCCCAACTCAATTAGGATTAGTAAAAACAATATTTTTTTTCATTAGAACCAAAACCGGCCCCCTATTAAATATATATATTTTAGTATTAAATTATTAATTAACTAATTTACTTCATTACCTTATATTTTTATAAAAACCTAAGCTAGTTTGAGTAAACCTTTATACTTAAACGCAACTTCTTAACTTTCTAAAAATAACTTTTGTTTCACCATTTCACTTTCTATTTTTAAAAAGTTTGCTACAAACTTTCATATGTCACCCACTTCATTCACTTCTAATATAACATATTTTCCATAAACGCTTAAAACTCAATAATCCAAATATTGACGTAGCAATGCATGCAACACGTCATTCATTTCCATTATCACCACACGTGAACAAATGGAATACTTAAGACCAAACTCAAACACAATCAAAATGAGATGCCCATACACCTCAAAATGATAACAAGCACCTTCTCAAACCACTTAGCACACATAAATACCTATACATAATAATACTTACACAATAAATCACTAAATCATTTCCTTGTCACCAAAAGTGAACGAAATGAACTCCACAAAATCCAACACAAATCCAATCACAATAAGACGATCACGCTCCATAGATGGATAATCATTCTTACATAGAATCACATAAACACATAATTATAACACATAAAGATATATTAGTCAATTCTAAAGGTTTGACTAACCTGCTCAAGACACGGTTGTCACAGTATCCCCTCCTTTAGGAAATCTCGTCTTGAGATTTAACTACTAGATTCACCAGTAATAACATTAAACAATTAGGGATACTTAACATTCATATGGTCCTCACGTTCCCACGTGAATTCAGGACCACACTTTGAATCTCATCTAACTTTCACGAGATATCTTACTACTAATATCTTTGCTTGGCCACCCGAGGATACGCATATCAGCATAACCACTTCAAACGAAAAGAAACACCTAACTACTTGAACCTCGCCCGTCACCGAGGAAACTAGTCAAAAACCTTAAGTTATGTAACAACGTCATTTACAACTCGGCCTCGCAACTCATCAAACTAGAACTGTCTTGAAACCAAGTTATAAGTTGTTACAAAGTTCAACGTTTTTTAAGAATCAGCTCGACTTCAAGTTTATTCATAATATAAATTTAACCAAAACCACACAAAACACTTTTACGGGCGTACTAAGGCCTACCAGAAACCTTACGTACCTATCTTTAACTAATACTTCCAATAATATCTTGCTCAATGAACAAGTGTGGATACTCAATTTACTTGAAGTCCTAAAGACCTTGCTTCCAGCCTAATGAACCTTAAATATCACCATCCTGCTACATTTAACCTCTTGACTTCACGGTCCATAATCCCTATGAGTTCCTCAAAAAAACGAAGAGTCTTGTTGACCTTGATTTCACTCAATGGTATATGCAGATTAGCATCCACCAAACACTTCTTCAAATTTAACACGTGGAATTTGCCATGTACACTATTTAACTCCTTAGGTAATCTCAATCTATAAACTACAAGGCCAATCTTTTCAAGGATCTCAAACGGTCCTATATATCTCAGTGCTATCTTACCTTTATTTCCAAAACAAACTACGCCCTTCCAAGGCGTCACCTTTAACAATACACAATCTCCCCCTCAAACTCTAATGGATTACGCCTATAATCAACATAACTCTTTTGATGATCTCCCGTTTCTTAGGGCTTTTCCTTAACCAACACTACCTTATCAATCGTTCCTTGTACTAACTCAAGTCCAGTCAAACTACTCTCTCTAATCTCTACCCACAGAACAGGCGGCCTACATTTCCTTCCATTCAAAGCTTCGAACAGAGCACACCGAATGCTTGAATGATAACTATCACCAAATCAATAACTCATGCCCTCATTATATCTTCCAAAGTCTGAATCATACGTTTACTTTGTCCATCCACTTGAGGATGCTACCCAGTACTCAAATCTAATCGCGTCTCTAATAATTTTTGCAGCGTCTGCCAAAACCATGAGGTAAATCATCCATTTCAATCTGAGTTAATCATTACCAGAATTACATTCCTTGCTATTATCTCATCAATATAAATCCTTGCCAACTTCACAACTTGAAATCTTCTTGTATAGTTAGAAAATAAGCTAACTTGGTCAGTTTATCGACCATCACCCAAATCACATCATACTCACTACTTTGACCTTGGAAATTCAGTGATAAAATCCATGGTGATTCTATCTCATTTTTACTCAAGTATCACAGGCTGTTGCAACAAGCCAAAATTCTTTGACATTGCAGCCTTCACCTCTTAAACAAGTCCAAAATTTGCTAACATAGATAGCTATATCCTTCTCTATTCATGGCCACCAATACATGTCTCCAAGGTTATAGTATGTCTTATCCGCTCCCGGATGTACCAAGTACCTTGATGCATGGGCCTCATCTATTTCACATCCTACCAATGGAACCTAAATACAACTCTCGTCTTCTTTCCTTTCCATCTGTTGATATAAACCATGTAGCCTTTCTGCGAGTACGTTCTCTTTCTTGAACGCCTCCCTCTTAGTAAACTTAGCATACAATTTTTCCTTCCTCAGTAATTCCAACACTAACTTCAATTGAACTCCATGCTCCTCTTCTTAACAAACGACACTGGTGCTCCCCACGGAAAAGACTAGGTCGTATGAAACCTTTGTCTTGCAACTCTTGATGTTGTTCAGAAATTTATTACGTTTCTAAAGGGTGCTAGACAATATATAAACTTCGCAACCGGCGTCGCTCCAGGAACTAATTCTACGCGTAACTTAACTTTTCATTGCGGTGGTGATTGATAAGTCTTCCGGAAAGACGTCAATAAAATCTCTTACGACGAAAATAACCCTCCATTTCTACTCACCTACCTTAGTGTTCATTAAGGTTTTTACGACTCCTTCAGTACGTTCACCATGAACCCAAAGTATCTCATCACCTTCCAATAGTATCCTATCCACCTTCTCATGACATACTATCCCAAACTTTCTCTTGGACAACCGGTCCATTCCCACAAGCACATCAAAGCTTCCACGACTCAACGGTATCAACGAACTCCAAGGGTTACTAACAATCGAATATGATAACAATTGAATATCGAGTCAAAGGATAGAATGTATATAGGAGATTCCACATATGCAAATAGATGTGGATCAAGTGACACAAGAATCCTTTGAAAGAAAGGATACGTATATGCATCGAGTGAAAACGCAATGAAAGAAAATCAACAGGCATACCACGACAAATGAACACATAAAAAAATCAAAACTAAAGACGTAAATTCTTATACCAGTTATCGACTTTACTCGAAAGACCAAATTAAATAATGTTTTTATAAAAATCAATTTAAAATAAAAATAATCACTTTAAGTATAAAAAATTATTTTTATACCAGTTTGCACCCACGGATAATCCTATTGACTTCTACATTTTTACCATCAGCCACTTCTATCACATAACTAGGTTTCACAATACTAGGTTTCACATTTAATAAGGACAAGAATTTAGTGAAGATGAAGCTAAAGTCAGCTCCAGAATCAAACAGTATAGTAGCAAAGTGATTGTTTAAAGAAAATGTACATATCACAACTTTACGATCTTGAAGAGCGCCGACTGCATTCACATTGAAGGCCCTTCCTCTAGCTTGAAGGCCCTTTCTAGGATCTTTTAGAGGTCGTTCTCATATCTTGTGCTATTGATCGATGGTGTAACGCTCCCAGACACATTATTCCGCTGCGACCAAATTTAGGGGTGTTACACTATATCTAAATTAAGAGTACCTGCACTTATAGAAAGAGTTTGTATTCTTTTATGTGGGTTAGAGATATATGCATTAGAACTATGTAGGGGTTCACTAACAACCTTGGTTGTGCTAGAGGCGAATAACTTTCCAGTGAGAACCCACATAAGACCATCAGTCTTAAAAAATATACACTTAGGTTGCCACCTAAGACAAGATCTAGGTGATGTTCTTTTCTCATGCACTGTAGAAGACTTCTGGAGAGAAAAACTATGCCATATGAAGACACATTTCTGACAAGTCGAGCAAACTAAGTTTTTGGAGTCAGGAAAAATACTAGAATTCCTAAAGTGATATGCTTTTTGCACAACTTTTAACGTTACATCACTACTCTTAGATGCAGGCCAATTCCTAGATGTTTGATTATTGCTCCTAGGTTTTGGTGTACAAGCATTAAGAGTATGGTGTGTTCTAGTAGAAGCATTTCCCTAGGTTTAAGATTCTTATTTATGTCTTGCGTCTTTTTCCTAGCTTCTTATAGATAGTAATTATGAGCCATGTCATTTGAACCATACGGTTCTAGTAACACATCCTCACCTATAACTTAAAATAGGTAATTATCACATATATTCAAACACTATTGTTCAGTCAAAAGTAGATGTTAATGAGAAAATTGTTGATTTTAGAGCTAATCAGCATATGACTAACACTAATAGAAAATTAGATAATGTTTATGATATTTCTCATCTTAAAATAAAAGTTGGACATCCCAATGAGACTGAAGCTTTTATCTCTAAAATTGGAAATCTCAAATTACCTAATGGTCTAATTTTGTTTGATGTGCTAGTTATTCCAGAATACTATGTTACTCCTATATTTGTTCATAAACTTGCTTAAGATAATAAAATCTTTGTTGCTTAAGATGAGAGTAGATGTTATTTTTTGAATCGGGATTTGAATCTGAAAAAAGTTATGGGGATTGGTAACCAGTGTGGTGGTTTATACTATTTTAATGATCAAGGTATTAATACCAACAAAAATATCTCATACTTATCACATAAGCAATCTTTATCTTTTCTCTGATAAGTCTTTGATCTCTTCTCTGTCAGCATAAACTCTTCCAACAGTTGTAATCTTTAAGCAGTTGTAACTTTCACACTAAAAGTAGTAACTTTTGTACCATCAACATTAACTACTTAGAAAGTTTTCTTTAATCTTCATCAGTAGTACTAAGTTACACTAGCAGTAGTAACTTGTAGTAGTAACATATACTAGCAGTAGTAACTAGGAATACTAATATACACTAGCAGTAGTAACTTACACTAGCAGTAGTAACTAGCAGTACTAACTACTTAGCATATTTTTCATTAAGATTACTAACAACACTAATTTACACTTAGCAGCAGTAACTAATACCTTAATAATATTAACTTCTACTTAGCTGTATTAACTTCCAAACATCATCAAGAGGCTTTTAATCCTAATAAATGAACCATCCTTCTTCTTAATGAACAATACTGGGGCTCCCCAAAGAGAATTACTTAGCCAAATAAAGCCCTTATCTTGCAATTCTTGAAGTTGTTTAGACAACTCTTGCATTTCCGAGGGTGCTAGTCGATATGGAGATTTCGCAACTGGCGTCGCTCCAGGAATTAAATCTAAGCAGAACTCAACTTGTCATTGCGGTGGTAATCCTAACAAGTCTTCTTGAAATATATCAGTGAAATCTTATACAACGGGAATATCACTCAACTCTGGTTCATCTGCCCTGGTGCTCATTAGTGTTTTTGTGCCTCCTAAAGTACGTTACCCTTGAACACGAAGTATCTCACCACCTTCTAACGATATCCTAACCACCTTCTCATGACACACTATCTCTGCCTTATTCTTAGACAAAAAATCCATCCCCACAATCACATGAAAACTTCCATGACCTAACGATATCAAATCTATGGTGAACAAGGAATTTCCTAGTTCTAGTTTGCAGTCACGGATAATCCTATCAACTTCTTCTTTACCATTAGCTACTTCTATTACATAATTAAGGCTTACAATACTAGGTTTCACATTTAGTAAGGGCGCAAACTTTGTAGAAATAAAACTAAAATCAGCTCCAGAATCAAATACTACAGTAGTAAAGTGATCATTTAAAGAGAAAGTACCCGTCACAATGTTAGGATCCTGCAGGGCATTGACTGCATTCACACTGAAGGCCCTTCCTTTAGCTTGATTCCCATTGTTCTAAGTGTTTTGGTTGCCCTCCAAAGCTAAACGGTTTCCTGCTTGACTATGTGCTCGGTTCAACTTAGGACAAGTATTGCGAAGATGTTTGGAGCTCCCACATTCATAACAAACCCTTTGATTATTTACCATCCTAACAATCTCTGGCAAAGTGGCCTAGTTTTTGACAGTTGAAACATAACCTACAAGTTCTACCTTCTGGATGATAAGCAGAACACTTAGCACACTTAGAATATGAACTCACAATTTCATTTTTAGGAGGGGCTATCACCACGAATCCTTTTCCCACTTTTGCCTTCTTATTATCTTTCCATGAACCTCCTTGTTTACTTGTTTCTTCCACTTCCTTTCTTTTCTCACAATTCCTAGTCAATGTACCATAACGGACCGCATTATCAGTAAGTATTCCATCCTTAAGAATAGCACTTTGTATCATGGTTGGTTGAGTTGCTCAGAACCTTCCACAAATTTGGGGTGCCAATCCGTTTATATACCTTCTTATGCGCTTTGAATCAGGAGTTACCAAGTGTAGGACCAGTTAGGCCAACTTATGGAACCGATCAGTATACCCTGTATGATTAGCCCTAACCATAGTATGATTCCAGAATTCACTGTCCAAATTCTCCATTTCATTATGTGACAACTGTGCTTTGAGCAGGTTAGTCAAACCGTTAGTATTGACTAGTGTATCATTATGTGCTATATAATTATGTGCCTATGTGATCTTATATGAGTATTTGATATCAATCTGTGATGCGTGTTCATCTATTAGTGATTGAGTTATGGTTTTGGTGGCTATTTCATTTTATTTACAATTTGTGACGATGGAGATGATGACATGAATTTATGCGTTATCGTGTTATTCCATCATAGTCTCGGGGATTACAAGCCAAGAGCGTCTTGTAGGAACATCCATTGTTCCTACCATTCCCATTATTTGCATTGTTGTCGTGTTGTTGTTATTATTGTTTTTGTTGTTCATAGATGTTGTGTCACTTGCTTAGACAAGACTGCGGGATGATTTTTTGCCATTGTTGCGCTATGAAAGCACAATGTGGGGGGGGTTTTCACGATCCAGAATTGCTTCGTCGGTTTGGAGCCATTTCTATAAAATAAAATTTATATACATTAGACGATATAATAAGGATTTCCAATCCCATAATCTTATCATACTCTATACATTACCATATACATACAAGTGTAACCAACATATAACGTGTCAACATCAATCCATGTAATCATACTTGTAAGTCCACTTGTGTTGTGACGCATGTATAATTATGTTGGCCACCATAATTACAGATGCCCCTTTTACAAGTGTACTCCCTCCTATGACGACACTTCTTAAGGTTAACACACCACATAACACATAATTCAAATCATTTAACTCATCACACGCGGAAATAATCCAGCAAATACTTAAGTCATAATATTAAAATACTTGAAAATCCAAAATTCGAAAGTAACATTCCTAAACATGGCTTCAACCATAAAAAAAACAAACTAAAATTTTCAAAACATGAAACGAGATGGGTAGTCGGGTAACATATAGACAGAAATAGCTAAGATGAATCTGGTTTGGGTCGAACGCCACTATCACAAGTATCTTCCATCTCCTTACACTTGGGTTCACTCCTTGGACTCGAGATCTGATTCCGCTTCATTGTCAAATGCTGCATAACCTGGAGATTCGGAGTTTGACCCCATTTTTTACGCCTCCTTCGATCGCTTCTTTTTTTTACTCTTCCTTTTCCTCTTCTTCCTCCTCTTATTCCTCTTCTTCCTCCTATTCCTTAGATGATATGTATCCAGGGAATTCATAGATTGTGCCATCCTTTGAAATCATTCTCATTTCCTTCTTCATGATCCATTTTCCTTCTAATTTTCTCAAAATCAACCTTTCCTCAACACGGCATGGATACAGATCAATGGGTATTCGGCATTTGCGATTCGTCCGTTTCATTCTAAGTCTTGTCGCTGGATCCGTATAGCGCTTAAGTCCAGTTGAGATAGAGATTATCTAACAAAATTTCTTACGGGTAGGGGGAGACATGACTAAAATAATAAGGAAATAGTATATATTATATTAGATAATAGTAGACAAAAATAGAATAATTAAAGCTTTTGGATAAGCGAGAAAATATGATACTTACGTAATTAAACACTTAAACCCTATAATGCAGCTATATGAAGGACTCCTAGGTTATAGTCTAGGTTCAACAACCTACTTCTCTATAACCATTGGCTCTGATACCAATTTTCACGCCCCGCCAAGGCGGAAACACAAGGCATAACGTCATGGGTATCATCACAACACAATGGTGTCAACAATAGAGAGAACTACAATGCATTAAACAACACGATATTGGACACAAAGTGTCATGACAATACCTAACACAAGAAAAAGGGGTCTTTTATTGAGGTAAAAGAGTCACTATAATACAAAGACATAAACAAAATATCCCAAAACCTAAAACATTCAATCAACATTTAAACAAAGTATGATATGAAAACTAGGAGATAAACTCCGCATGCAATCCTACGGTCTCTCTAGCCAAGCTTCTTAACTTCACTTTCCTCAAGATGCTCACCTGAAAATGATGCTTAAAACGTTAACAAATATGTTGGTGAGAGTCATAGGTTTTAGACACACAATTAAACTCGTTTTCACTGAGATTAACCAAAACAAGGCATGATAATAATGAACTATCATGACCCTATGCTAGCATGCAACAAATCAAATCAACATATTCACACACTGGATAGGCGTACCCATCTGATCCAATAACACACTGGGTAGGCGTACCCATCCGATCCATAAACATATCCAAAACTGAGTGGGCGTACTCATCCGATCCAAATCAATACCATAAGTATCACTGAGTAGGCGTACTCATCCGATCCAAATCAATATCACAAATCACACTGAGTAGGCGTACTCATCTGATCCTAAATAACACATGTAACACATAGTCATAGAATAGTCATGTAATGTCCATACGCAATTTAAAACACATAATCACATCAATGAAACATTTCAAAACATTTGCATCATTTCCATTCCAATATAAAAACGAAAAAATGGGACTATGAAACTCACCTGATGCACAACTACTTCACAAATTCCTTGCAATCAACTAAACACAAATAAAACACATGTTACACGCGATTAGGCTAAATGCACAAGACGATGTAACAATCAATTGATGTACTACCATGTCTATATTATGTTTATAAACCCTTTACCACACTTTCCATACCTTACTTATACCCTAATACTCCTAAATACCTTATTCGAGTTTCTAGTTTTTCGGTAGAATTTTGTAGTCACTTTATGACCACAAGTAAAATACTAACGGATCAAATTAGCTTTTCCCCTTTCCTTCCTTACCTTCCCAATGGGTTATGAACTACTGTGATTTTTTAGAAAAAATAATATTGAGCCTAACTATTTTACAAAAATTCAACATCACAAAGTACTCTCAAATTCTGATTCTGATTCGAACCATCACAAAGTTTAAGCTTTATCACACCCAATATAAACACATGAGGAAAATTCTACAAAAATTCTAAAAAATCATACACATCATGAACTTGCTACTGTAGCAATTTCATCAATTAAAAAAGACGTTTTGATATGGTTTTTGACCTCACAAACACAAACCAAAATCTACCCCAAAAACTCAGTTTTGACAATGAATCTTGTAAAATTATTTTGACTGACTTCCACTCATTTTTAATTCATAAAACCAATGGGGTTAGAAAGTAAACTCTCTGTAATTAATTTTAGGCTCAAGAAAATCAATAAAAAAATCCCCCCAATCTGTATAACCAAGATATATGACACTTACAAGATGACATAAAAATATGCCCAGTTTTAATTCCGAATTTAACAACATCTAAACCTAACCAAACGCATCCAAACACTATTAATTACATCATAATTGATTATTAATGATCATATTATCATATTTACTAAATTTTAATGAAACTCTAATTCCACGAATTAATGTTACAAATATATGAAGAATTAAACAAAAATGGGATTGAAGATCATACCTAAAACCTTTAACCGATTACACCTAAATCACCACACTTGATTCTTGATAAAAAAAATCTTCTTGTTCTTGGGGAGTTCGACCGGCCAAAGGGGGGAGGGAGATAAAAAAAAGTGATTTAGGAACTATTATATATCTTTTGTCTATCTCCTATATTGATCATAATTATTTTTATATATATACTTTTTGGCCTCGAGAGATGAAAGAACATGTTAATTTTTGGATATACATGTGAATTCAAAAGTTTGAGAAAGATATTGACGTAATTACAAAGGTGAGAAGGATATTGATGTAATTACCAAAGTTTCGAAAGGATATTAACGTAATTGCAAAAGTGAGAAGGACATTGATGTAATATTGAACTTTAGTAAGGATATAGATGTAATTTCCCCTATTATTTATTATTATTTTAACAGTATATTGGAATAAAAGCGAGAAACAAGTTGTTTCGTTAGACCTTATATAATATGCAAGGCTAATTCTTTTGGAAACTACATTTTAAGTATATGGGTTTCATAACATTTTTATTCAAACCAATTAGACTATATGATTAAAAGTAGGGGTGAGCACCTCGTGGGTTCGGTTTTGGTTCGTTTTTGTATAAAACTGAAAACCGAACCGACAAATTACGGTTTTTGATTTTTTAGAAACCATTCATTTCCGGTTTTGGAGTGGTTTGGTTTTTTCGGTGTTCGGGTTTTATTTTCGGTTTGATTTTTCGGTTTCTATAAAATTTATTGAGCTTTGCTTTACAAAGTCCGCATGGAAATAAGAAATTAACCAACACCTTCAATGCTTAAACGAAACAATCCAAACAAGAAAAACAAAAAACACAACAATGAAAATAAGAAACAAAAGACCATATAAAATCATAAAAAAATTTGTTTATGTGTTATAAAGCAACAACATAACAATGATAAAAACCTAATAAATAAATAAAAAATCTAGAAGAGAACTTATCATGTGTCATAAGAACGTCATGTTCAGAAGCCATATTGAAAGAAATAGTAATTTACGCTACAAAATAGTAGATAATGTATTGAAGCATATTCATCGTCCCTTAGCTTCAATCATAACATATTTTTGTTCCCATGTTTATAAAGATCGGTTCGGTTTATATTGGTCTTCTTTAATGCTAAAACCAAACCGAACCAAAAACTTCGGTTTTTTCAAAATTCGAAAACCGAACCATCGGTTTTTCAATCGGTTTCGGTTTTTTAGGTTTCGGTTCTTAGGTTTAGGTTCGGTTTTTCGGTTTCCTGCACACCCCTAATTAAAAGTATCAAACACGTAATTTAAAAAAATCATGAGTGATATCATAAATCACATGTGATTTTTAAATTAACGACGATAATATTTTATCTTTCAGTAGACGGTCATTTTTATATACTTTTGATGACTTTTTAGTGTTAAAATTTATGCCAAGAAAAATTACATGTAATTTGTAAAATCACTTGTGATTTGTTGTTTTTAAAAATCACGTGCTATTTCATAAATCGCATGTGATTTCACAAATTCACTTATGATTTTTAAGTAATAAATCACTTGTTATTTATAAATTCCATTAATTCGAATGAGAATCTTACAAATTTACGGTGATTTTTTAAAGTAATACTCTCACGTTTTAAAAATAATAATCCCCTATTAACTTTTAAGTCTTTTTCTTTTGACTTTGACCTTAAATATTTGTGTTTGTGTTATATAATACTTGATGAAAATCATAACTATGAAAATACATTTAAAAACAAATCGATTTCAAATATTTTTTTCTTAAATTATATAACAACAAACAGAAATATATTTTAATGTCAAATTGGAAGAAAAATACTTGAAAAGTCAATATGGGACAAGAATTTTGGGACGGAGGGAGTAAATCACATGTGATTTTTCGAGTCTCATGTGATTTTTCGAGTCACGTGTGATTTTTTTTGAGCGGAAATTTTAAAAAAAATTCGTCGAAAGTATATAAAAGTGTCCGTCTATAGAAAGATAATTTAATGCTTATTTTAGCTATGGTAAATAATAAAATTGTGCGTAACGATTATTAACGGTTTTTGATAGGTTATTTAATTTAATAAAAATAGGATAAAGTGGGGTATTTTTTAATAATATTTAAACATATTGAATTAATCTAAGCAACATTAATGAAAATAAATAAAGGTTAAGATTCCAAATAATTATTTCATAATTAATATTATTCTACCATATAGTCTTTTGTCATGCGAGTGATCATAATCTAAAAGTGATATTGCTTTTTAATACAATTTTTTTAAGGTGTTTCCTTTCAATAGGGGGTGCCGCGATTTTTTGGGTCTACAGTTTTTAAACTCAATCTAATTATAGTACTGCTATATTTTCATTTGCACGACATTTAGAGAAACGACAGATGACCCCAAAAAGAAACCAGAAAATAAACACTCGAACTGAATAAAAACCGAACAGAAACATCAATATCAGCAAAAAAATATGAAAAAACCTAGATCCGTGACTGATTCTTATATATCTAAAAGGTATGTTTGGCGAAATGGGCTGGGGCTAGAGCTTATATTATAAGCCGATTGAAATTTGTATTTTTGTAAACTTGTTTGGCAAATAAGCCGAGGCTGAGCTTATTATTGCAAAATTTTTAAAAAAGAAATAATTAAATGAGTTTTATGGTATATGTTATATATTTTTATGGGTAAATATGTAATTTATGGTTCTTAAGAGCGGGCTAAAGTTTTTAGCCTCTTTTATGGGGTTGGGCTTAAAGGTCTTATTACTTACATAAGTTCCGTGTGACAAACAGACTTATTATATAAGTCGACAAAATTTAAAGTTCAAAAGCCTCAATAAGCCCTTAAAGCCCTCCTCAAAACACACCTAAGGGTTTTCGCAATGTACGTTTTTTATGCTCACTGTTGGCTAAACTTTTATATGATTAAAATTACATATCAATAATTCACTAGTTGTAACAACATGACTTACCTTTGCACAATCCAATGAGTTAATGTGACATAAAATTAGTCATAATTTTCCCGCAGACGAAGCCTGAAACTTGTTTTAAAAAAAAGGCAAGTCTCAAACACTCTGTATAACTCATTATATTTTCACTTATTTAAAATGACTTATTGAATGCATATAATCTTGATGAAATGCCTCCAGTTAAACTTATGCAATTGTGTGGGAACAATTTTTATGACAATGAGTAATGCATGAAAGTAGTTTGATCAATGCTTTAGTCTATTATTTTTTTGGACTTCTTAGAACCTGTGTTTATTTTTTTTGACATTATATCATACAGAAAGTTTATATATTCTTTTAGTTTTAAATTATATAATCCCAGCTTATGTAGTTTACCCCATGTGGAATTTCTGTTATAATCTTGATTCAACACGTCAAGTGCCAAAGATACCACTAAACCATACATAGATGCAAACCCTTTACTTTAGTTTGGTTTATAATTCAAAATTCGTCACTACTTGTTATGTACAATTCAGAAATTTTTAATGATGGCATTGTTACAATTCTAAATCTTATGCATATTTACATATAGTCATTTCCGAGAGTAAAATGGAACCAATCAGCGAATCAACCTTATTTGGATTTGTAATATGTTTGCCTTTTGAAAATCTCCTCCAGTTGATTGGTCTGTTTAGAACTTGCATCTTTTGGTATATCCAGTAATGACTTGTGTCATGCATACAATGGTTGCCATTCTTTACTGTGGAGTGAGTTGTATAGTGTTGATATTAGTTATTACTAGTAATGATGGTGTTCTTACTTTGTGTACTCCAAAAAACTTGTTTTATTTTCTTTGCGATGCTTGATGTTTTGGGTTCTTGTTTTTTTTTGGTATGGTTTAGTAAAATATGTTATGTGTTGTTTCTTTTTCGTCTATGCCAATGACCATGATCGTAAATTAAGTATTGTCATGCCCTCGTACCCTTATTTAAGCAGCACGTTGGAAGTAGAAAGTTGTAAATTATGAATAGTAAACAGATGAATTCTTGTAAATGGAAATAATCCTGATGAGATGAAAATGGATTGAGAGTTATATAATTGTGTCTTAGATTAGCATAGAAACAATATGAAACTTGTTAAATGGGAATAAATAATCCAGAAGAGTGAAAATGGATTTGAGAGTTATAAAATTTGTGTCATAGATACATCTTAAACCATGCTAATTATGTCATCATTCTTATACAACATTTGTTCCTAGAGGGAAGTCTTGGTTGACATCTTTTGGTCAATTAGGTCCACTTTGGGATAGCATATATATTTTTGTTGATTTTGTTGCATATGTTTTTATTTAATATTTGGTTTTTTTTTCAAAGCAAAAGAGGATAAATGTTTTCTATTAAGAAAAATCTACCCATATTTTACTCGCCCATGATCGGGGCCATTACTCTTTTAGACTACCTGTCTACGAGTGACCTGAATTACCCGTGAACCTTCCCCATGTTTCAACCTCTCTAATCCATCGTAACTTTCCTGTAACTATGCCTTAATGGGCATTAGATGTTGAGCCTGTGCAAACTTCTGTATTTTGTTTGTTTAATATCATGTTTATTCTTTCCATCGTAACTTTCCTTGTAACTATGCCTTATGGGCATTAGATGTTGAGCCTGTGCAAACTTCTGTATCCTGTTTGTTTAATATCATGTTTATTCTTCAACTTTTCTAGGTGAGTATTGACGGTATGATGAGAGTACTTAGCAGTCCTACAAAATCAAGTTTCAGACATGTTTGTGCGAGAATGTACTGCACAAATGAAGCAAAGAAAGACATACTTGATCCTGCAAAACAAATATCCAAAATTCTAATGTCTTGCCCAAAACTAGGGGTTGCGGTTGCACTTGACCAAAGTGGTATAAGGCCTACACCCGAATCGGTAGAAGAAGTCCTCAAAAGATTCAGTAACGCAGGGATGCTAATTTATCAATTTTTTGATTGGGCTAAGTAAAGCAACGCCACTTCACTACGAACACAAGCAATAAGAGCTTACCAATGCCATGGTCGAGTCTTTGGCCAAGATAAGACAGTACGAGATCATGTGGGATCTTATAAACAGCATGAGGACAAAAGGCTTACTCAACATCGAGACATTCTGTATAATTATGAGACGGTATGCCAGAGCACAAAAAGTCGAAGAGGCAATCTACACATTCAATGTCATGGAAAAATACAACGTCCCTCCAAATCTAGCTGCTTTTAATGGTTTGTTGAGTGCTTTATGCAAATCCAAAAATGGTTAGAGGCTCAGGAGATTTTTAAAACACCTGAAAAGATAATTCGTACCTGACCAGAAAACGTAAAGTTTATTAATCGAAAGGATGGGGACGTGATCCTAAATTTTTGCCTAGTGTCACGTGAAAATTTACAAGAATGGATTAGTGACGGTTGTAGACCGTGATATTGATGACATAACGGAATCATGTTTGATATCCTATGCAAGCCAAGGTAGGTAATGAAGCGATTGATTATAATAAAAGTACATGGAATTATAAACGATTGTCAACCCACATCCTTTATATACAGCATTTTTGGTTCGATACATACGGAATAGAAAAACCGGGATTAGAAGATGCTGTCGATACATTTCTAGAAATGGAAAAGAAATAGTTCAAGTCTGATGTTGCTGTTACAATGCATTAATTAGTGCATTTTGTAAAGTTAACAAGCTCAAAAATGCATATAGAGTTTTAAATGAGATGGAAAGTAAAGGGGTGAAGCCAAATTCAAGGACTTGTAACATCCTTTTGAATCATTTGATTGAACGTAAAGAAACTGATGAAGCTTTTAAGGTTTTTAGAAGGATGATCAAGATTTGTGACCCGGATGCTGATACGTATACTATAATGATTAAGATGTTTAGTGAGAAGGGTGATATTGAGATGGCTCTTAAAGTTTGGAAATTTATGAAAAAGAAGCAGTTTGTACCTAGCTTGCATACTTTTTCTGTTCTTATCAATGGGTTGTGTGAAAAGCGAGGGGGGGGGGGATGTGAGTGAGGATGCATCCAAGCCATTAAGTTAAGGAAGAAATGATTGAGAAAGGAATTAGACCACCAAGGCTGACTTTTGGGAGGTTGAGGAAGTTGCTTATAGAGCAACGCCGTGACGATGTGCTTGAATTTCTTCAGCAAAAGCTGAACCTATTGGTAAAAGAACCATTGTGCGATTAAGAAAGCAAAATTCACAATAAGTTTGATCGGCAACTGCAATCAGTTTCCTTATTCCATGGCTAACTTCTTTTCTGCTAAAATGTTTCCGTTCATTCATTTATTTTAATTTTCAGTATTTGTGTTTCAAATTACCAACTTTTTATGGTCAAAATAACCATCACCGTTTCAAAAAATTTGATTCAAGGTAACCAACTTTAATTAGTTTTGATTATATGTAATCTGACTCGGGACAAAATGAGGTCGAGGCATCTGACAGTGTTGTATAACTTTTCACCGATCATCACCAGGTAGATCTTTTTTCTTACCTGAACACATGAAAACAGGTACTGTTAATAAACATCATATCAAATTTTTTTGAAACTTTACAGTTTTTCTGGCCTAAGAGAGAAATCAGACCAAAGTTGGTTATCTTTTGATGCAATAAGTCCTTTGTTGATTGATCTATTTGTATGTCTTTTTATAACTCTTAGAGATACTTAATGTATACTTGCCACATTCTATTTAGTTGCCGTCTTATTAATTTCTAGCTCATTATTAACGTAATTATAGTTGGTATATATTCTTATACTGGTTACACTTGTTGGTGTAGTTATTTGTTTAATGTTACATATACGTGACATTCTTTAAATTTAAAAGGTAATTTAATGACTTCTAAGTCAATTTGGGACTGAAAACAAAAAGCATAGTGATATTAAGCAGTAATCTGACCGAACAATGATCCTGTCAAATATGAAACCCTTCTACTTCTTCAAAACTTGAAAATTTGTTAAACCTTGGAGACTGCATGTGTTGATATTTTGTTTCCTGCACAATTGCGGTGTTTGTAGGATCCATGAAGGAGATTAAGCATTTATGGTAGCAAGCCCGCCGGGGGGGGTGGGGGTCGCCCCTACCATGATTTGTATTGGTTTTAAAGATGATGTCTTGACGAATCCAACTGGTTCATCAACTTCGTTTATGCTACATCTTCAAATCACATGTCAGGTACTTGTTCCTCAATTACTTTCTTGACTCTTGATTCATGTGATGCTAAAAGTGTATGAAATAGTACCCTAATTTGTGATCAATCCTCTTTCAGTTAGTAGAAACACCAATTACTGACGCCGTTTTAAATCATTAGACTTTTCAGGAACAGATAAGTTAAACCTTGGAATTCAGAGTTTTAGGGAAGCCATAGGAATCGAGTTATCTTTTGTACCTATCTTCTTGGGTGGACTCAACAAGCCTTAACAACCGTACAAAGTTGTGTCCCGATGTGGTTATTCCAAAACAAGCCTTTGGTTCTTGGAGGTATAGGAATCGAGTTTGTTTTGGTTTAAAACCTCCAAGAAAGGATACTCTTATGGAAGAAATCTTGGTTTATTCACATTCTTGGATTTGTCGTAGGAGTAGGACTTTGTACCCAATTGGATAAATTGGACTGTTAATTCGATATCCTCTTGTATGAACTTATTGCAAGTCTTAAATAACCTTCCTTTAATCGTTTTGATAAGATGAAGAATGGGCCTTTTGCTAATAATTTAGATTGTATGAAGACTTAAAAATCAAGTAGTAATCTATGATATATGCTTAGACGTCCCGAATTTTCTAGACAACCTCATTGATAATACATGGTGCCTCCGCATTTGCGACTGCGAGTATCCAGTAATTAAGAAATTTTGGTCGATAAATGTTTTCTATTTGTATGTTTTTCGTGACGAATGACGATAAATATTATATGGGTGTTAAGAGGTACAGCGTTACCGTACGGCATCCATTATTTTCCTAACACTATAAATGTATATAAAGGAATTTTGATGAAAAGAAAACAATGAAGATGAGATATCCACATAAAAACGATAAAAGAAAAAGTAAAAATAAACCCAAATTTGTAACTAGATGGTGTAATACATTAAGCTAGTTAGAGGGTCACTACGATCCAGTTAAAATAAATAGTTATAAAACATATGGTTGGTTTGTACCATGTAAAATAAATGATAGCTTTCATCGTTGGTACAAAGTGTTATATTAATTGTAGGAAAAATTACACGGATCGTCCCTGTGGTTTACCCAAAAATCATGTTTCGTCCCTATTTGATTTTAATTACACTGATGGTCCCTAATTTATCAAACATGTTTCACTGATAGTCCATATTCTGGAAAATAGGGACTATCCGTGTAAACAAATTTCAAAAAAACAAAATTACACAGTTAGACCCTATTTTTGAAAAATAGGGACCATCAGTGTAATTAGTTTGAAAATTAGGGACCATCAGTGTAATTAAAATCAAATAGGGACGAAACATGATTTCTGGGTAAACCACAAGGACGATCCGTGTAATTTTTCCTACAATTAATATAACACTTTGTACCAACGATGAAAGCTATCATTTATTTTATAACTATTTATTTTAACCGGATCGTAGTGACCCTCTAACTAGCTTAATGTATTACACCATCTAGTTACAAATTTGGGTTTATTTTTACTTTTTCTTTTTATCGTTATATATGTCGGATTTCTCATCTTCATGTTTTCTTTTCATCAAACTCCCTTTATTACATTTATAGTCGTAGGAAATAATGGGCGAGTACCTCTTAACACCATAATATTATCGTCATTCGTCACGGAAAACATACAAATAGAAACATTACTCGCCAAAATTTTTAATTACAGGATACTCGCCGTCGCAATGCGGAGGCACCATGTTATTATCAATGAGGTTGTCTAAGGAATCGGGACGTCTAACGCATATATCATAGATAAACTACTTGATTTTAAGTCTTCATAAATCTAAAATCTTATCAAAGGCCATTCTTCATCTTATCAAAGACGCTAAAGAAGGTATTACAGACTTGCAATAAGTTCATACAAGAGGATATCGAATTAACAGTCCAATTTATCCAATTGGGTACAAAGTCCTACTCCTACGACAAATCCAAGAATGCGAATAAACCAAGATTTCTTCCATAAGAGTATCCTTTCTTGGAGGTTTTAAACCAAAACAAACTCGATTCCTATACCTCCAAAGAACCCAAAAGGCTGTTTGGATAACCACATCGGGACACAACTTTGTACGGTTGTTAAGGCTTGTTGAGTCCACCCAAGAAGATAGGTACAAAAGATAACTCGATTCCTATGGCTTCCCTAAAACTCTGAATTCCAAGGTTTAACTTATCTGTTCCTGAAAAGTCTAATGATTTAAAACGGCGTCAGTAATTGGTGTTTCAACTAACTGGAAAAGAGGGGGATTGATCACAAAATAGGTACTATTTCAATACACATTAGGCAACACATGAATCAAGAGGTCAAGAACTAAATTGAGGAACAAGTACCTGACATGTGATTTGAAGATGTAGCATAAACGAAGTTGATGAACCAGTTGGATTCGTCAAGACATCATCTTTAAAACCAATACAAATCATGGTACCATAAATGCTTAATCCCTTCACTGGACCTACAAACACAGCAATTGTGCAGGAAACAAAATATCAACACATGCAGTCTCCAAGGTTTAACAAATTTTTCAAGTTTTGAAGAAGTAGAAGGGTTTCATATTTGACAGGATCATTGTTCGGTCAGATTACTGCTTAATATCACTATGCTTTTTGTTTTCAGTCCCAAATTGACTTAGAAGTCATTAAATTACCTTTTAAATTTAAAGAATGTCACGTATATGTAACATTAAACAAATAACTACACCAACAAGTGTAACCAGTATAAGAATATATACCAACTATAATTACGTTAATAATGAGCTAGAAATTAATAAGACGGCAACTAAATAGAATGTGGCAAGTATACATTAAGTATCTCTAAGAGTTATAAAAAGACATACAAATAGATCAATCAACAAAGGGCTTATTGCATCAAAAGATAACCAACTTTGGTCTGATTTCTCTCTTAGGCCAGAAAAACTAGTAAAGTTTCAAAAAATTTGATATGATGTTATTAACAGATAACCGTTTTTCATGTGTCAGGTAAGAAAAAGATCAACCTGGTGAAAGTTATCAACACGTCAGATGCCACGACCTCATTTTGTCCGAGTCAGATTACATATAACAAACTAATAAAGTTGGTTGACCTTGAATCAAAATTTTTGAAACGGTGATGGTTATTTTGACCATAAAAAGTTGGTAATTTGAAACACAAATACTGAAAATTAAAATAAATAAATGAACGGAAACATTTTAGCAGAAAAGAAGTTAACCTGAATAAGGAAACTGAAGCATTTGCCCGATCAAACTTATTGTGAATCTTGCTTTCTTAATCGCACAATGGTTCTTTTACCAATAGGTTCACTCTTTTGCTGAAGAAATTCAAGCACATCGTCACGGCGTTGCTCTATAAGCAACTTCCTCAACCTCCCAAAAGTCAGCCTTGGTGGTCTAATTCCTTTCTCAATCATTTCTTCCATTAACATACAGGCTTGAGAAGCATCCTGATTTTCACACAACCCATTGATAAGAACAGAAAAAGTATGCAAGCTAGGTACAAACTGCTTCTTTTTCATAAATTTCCAACTTAAGAGCCACACAATATCACCCTTCCACTAAAATCATAATCATTATAGAATAACGTATCAGCCATCCGGGTCACAAATCTTGATCATCCTTCTAAAAACCTTAAAAGCTTCATCAGTTTCTTTATGTTCAATCAAATGATTCAAAAGGATGTTACAAGTCCTTGAATTTGGCTTCACCCCTTTACTTTCCATCTCATTTAAAACTCTATATGCATTTTTGAGCTTGTTAACTTTACAAAATGCACTAATTAATGCATTGTAAACAGCAACATCAGCCTTGACACAATTCTTTTCCATTTCAAGAAATGTATCGACAGCATCTTCAATCCGGTTTTCTATTCCGTATGTATGAACCAAAATGCTGTATATAAAGGATGTGGGTTGACAATCGTTATATTCCATGTCTTTAATTATATCAATCGCTTCATCTACCCTACCTGCTTTGCATAGGATATCAACCATGATTCCGTATGTCACAATATCAGGTCTACAACCGTCACTAATCATTTCTCTGTAAATTTCCCGTGCCATAGGCAAATTAGGATCCCGTCCCCAACCTTCGATTAATAAACTATACGTTTTCTGGTCAGGTACGAATCTATCTTTCATGGTGTTAAAAATCTCCTGAGCCTTCCTAACATTTTTGGATTTGCATAAAGCACTCAACAAACCATTAAAAGCAGCTAGATTTGGAGGGACGTTGTATTTTTCCATGACATTGAATGTGTAGATTGCCTCTTCGAACTTTTGTGTCAGGCAACCGTTCATAATTATACAGAATGTCTCGATGTTGAGTAAGCCTTTTGTCCTCATGCTGTTTATAAGATCCCACATGATCTCGTACTGTCTTATCTTGGCCAAAGACTCGACCATGGCATGGTAAGCTCTTATGCTGTGTTCGTAGTGACGTTGCTTACTAGCCCAATCAAAAAATTGATAAATTAGCATCCCTGCGTTACTGAATCTTTTGAGGACTTCTTCTACCGATTCGGGTGTAGGCCTTATACCACTTTGGTCAAGTGCAACCGCAACCCCTAGTTTTGGGCAAGACATTAGAATTTTGGATATTTGTTTTGCAGGATCAAGTATGTCTTTCTTTGCTTCATTTGTGCAGTACATTCTCGCAAAAACATGTCTGAAACTTGATTTTGTAGGACTGCTAAGTACTCTCATCATACCGTCAATACTCACCTAGAAAAGTTGAAGAATAAACATGATATCAAACAAACAGGATACAGAAGTTTGCACAGGCTCAACATCTAATGCCCATAAGGCATAGTTACAAGGAAAGTTACGATGGAAAGAATAAACATGATATTAAACAAACAAAATACAGAAGTTTGCACAGGCTCAACATCTAATGCCCATAAGGCATAGTTACAAGGAAAGTTACGATGGAATAGAGGAGGTGAAATGGGAAGGTCAGGTAATCAGGTCCCACTCGAAGACAGGTCAAAAAGAGTAATGGCCCGAATGGGCGAGTAAAAATGGGTAGATTTTCTTAATAGAAAAATCATTTATCCTCTTTTGCTTTGAAAAAACAAATATAAATAACATATGCAACAAAATCAACAAAACTATAATGTATCCCAAAGAGGACCTAATTGACCAAAGATGTCAACAAGACTCCCATCTAGGAACAATGTGGTATAAGAATGAAGAATAATAGCATGGTTTTAAGATGCTATCTAAGACACAATTATATAACTCTCAACCATTTTTTCATCTCATACAGGATTAAATTCCATTACAACTTCATATGTTTCTATGCTATCTAAGACACAATTATATAACTCTCAATCCATTTTCATCTCATCAGGATTATTTCCATTTACAAGATTCATATGTTTCTATCATAACTTTACCACTTTCTACATCCATGCTTCATACTTAAGACAAGGCGCATGCACAATACTTAATTCTACGATCATCGGTCATTGGCATAGACCGAAAAAGAACAACCATTAACATCATATACTAAACATACCCAAAAAAACAAGAAACCCAAACATCAAGCATCGCAAAGAAAATAAAACAAGTTTTTTGGAGTACACAAAGTAAGAACACCATCATTACTAGTAATAACTAATATCAACACTATACAACTCACTCCACAGTAAAGAATGGCAACCATTGTATGCATGACACAAGTCATTACTGGATATACCAAAAGATGCAAGTTCTAAACAGACCAATCAACTGGAGGAGATTTTCAAAAGGCAAACATATTACAAATCCAAATAAGGTTGATTCGCTGGTACCATTTACTCACGGAAATGCTATATGTAAATATGCATAAGATTAGAATTGTAACAATGCCCTCATTAAAACTTTCTGATTGTACATAACAAGTAGTACGAATTTTGAATTATGAAACCAAACTAAATAAAGGGTTTGCATCTATGTGGTTAGTGGTATCTTTGGCACTCGTGACGTGTTGAATCAAGATATAACAGAAATTCCACATGGGTAAACAACATAAGCTGGGATATATAATTTAAAACTAAAGAATATATAACTTACTGTATGATAAAATGTCCAAAAAAACACATGTTCTAAGAAGTCAAAAACATTAATAGACTAAAGCATTTGATCAAACACCTTTCATGCATTACTATTGTCATAAAAAATTTCCCACAAATTGCATAAGTTATAACTGAGGCATTTCATCAAACAGATTATATGCATTCAATAAGGCATTTTAATTAAGTGAAAATTATAATGAGTTATACAGAGTGTTTGAGACTTGCCTTTTTTTAAAACAAGTTTCAGGCTTCGTCTGCGGGAAAATTATGACTAATTTTATGTCACATTAACTCATTGGATTGTGCAAAGGTAAGTCATGTTGTTACAACTAGTGAATTATTGATATGTAATTTTAATCATATAAAAGTTTAGCCAACAGTGAGCATAAAAAACGTACATGCGACTTAGGCTGTGTTTGAGGAGGGCTTATAAGGGCTTATTGAGGCTTGAACTTTTAAATTAAGTCGACTTATATAAAAGTCTCGTTTGTCACACGAACTTATGAAGTAATAAGCCCCTATAAGCCCAACCCCATAAAAGAGGCTAAAAACTTTAGCCCGCTCTTAAGAACCATAAATTACATATTTACCCATAAAAATATATAACATATACCATAAAACTCATTTAATTATTTCTTTTTTAAAAATTTTGCAATAATAAGCTCAGCCTCGGCTTATTTGCCAAACAAGTTTACAAAAAAATAAAAATTTTTCAATCGGGCTAATAATATAAAGCTCTAGCCCGCCCCCCTGTGGTCAGACCCCCACCCACATTCCAGCCCATTTCGCCAAACATACCTTTTAGATATATAAGAATCAGTCACGGATCTAGGTTTTTTCATATTTTTTTGCTGATATTGATGTTTCTGTTCGGTTTTTATTCAGTTCGAGTTTTTATTCTGGTTTTCTTTTTGGGGTCATCTTTCGTATCCTAAAAGTCGTGCAAATGAATATATAGAGTACTATAATTAGTTGAGTTAAACTCGTAGACCAAAAATCGGCACCTAGTTGAAAGGCAAACCATAAAAAATTGTAAAAGCAAATCACTATAGATTAAGATCACTCGCATGACAAAAGATCTATGTAGAATAATATCTAATTAAGAAATAATTATTTGAATCTTAACCATCTATTTTATTTTCATCTAATGGCTTAGATTAAATCATATGTTAAATTTAATTAAAAACCCCACTTTCATCCTATTTTCTAAAATTAAAATACCTCTCAAACCGTTAATCGTTACGCAAATTTAATTATACCATCGCAAAAAGCATTAAATTATCTTTCTATAGACGGACACTTTTATATACTTTCGACGAATTTTTTTTAAAATTTCCGCTCAAAAAAAATCACACGTGACTCGAAAAATCACATGAGACTCGAAAAATCACATGTGATTTACTCCCTCCGTCCCAAAATTCTTGTCCCCTATTGACTTTTCAAGTCTTTTTCTTCCAACTTTGACATTAAATATATTTTGTTTGTGTTATATAATATTAATAAAAAATATATGAATCGATTTGTTTTTGAATGTATTTTCATAGTTATGATTTTCATCAAGTATTATATAACACAAACACAAATATTTAAGGTCAAAGTCGAAAGAAAAAGACTTAAAAAGTTAATAGGGGACTATAATTTTAAAACGAGAGAGTATTACTTTAAAAATCACACGTAAATTTGTAAATTCACATGCGATTAATGAATTTATAAAATCACACGTGATTTATTACTTTAAAAATCATAAGTGAATTTGTGAAATCACATGCGATTTATGAAATAGCACGTGATTTTTAAAAACAACAAATCACAAGTGATTTTACAAATTACATGTAATTTTTCTTGGCATAAATTTTAACACTAAAAAGTCATCAAAAGTATATAAAAATGACCGTCTACTGAAAGATAAAATAATAACCGTCGTAATTTAAAAATCACATGTGATTTATGATATCACTCATGATTTTTTTAAATTACGTGTTTGATACTTTTAATTAGGGGTGTGCAGGAAACCGAAAAACCGAACCTAAACCTAAGAACCGAAACCTAAAAAACCGAAACCGATTGAAAAACCGATGGTTCGGTTTTCGAATTTTGAAAAAACCAAAGTTTTTGGTTCGGTTTGGTTTTAGCATTAAAGAAGACCAATATAAACCGAACCGATCTTTATAAACATGGGAACAAAAATATGTTATGATTGAAGCTAAGGGACGATGAATATGCTTCAATACATTAACTATATTATGTCGAGTAACTACTATTTCTTTCATATGCTTCTGAACATGCCGTTTATGACACATGATAAGTTATCTTCTAGATTTTTTATTTATTTATTAGGTTTTTATCATTGTTATGTTGTTGCTTTGTTTCTTATTTTCATTGTTGTGTTTTTTGTTTTTCTTGTTTGGATTGTTTCGTTTAAGCATTGAAGGTGTTGGTTAATAATATATTCCAAATCGACTTTGTAAAAGCAAAGCTCAATAAATTTTATAGAAACCGAAAAATCAAACCGAAAATAAACCGACACCGAAAAACCAAACCGACACAAAACCGAAACCGAATGGTTTCTAAAAATCAAAAACCGAAATTTGTCGGTTCGGTTTCGGTTTTATACAAAAACCGAACCAAACCGAACCATGCTCACCCCTACTTTTAATTCAACATAGTCTAATGGGTTATGAATAACAATGTTATGAAACCCAAATACATAAATGTAGTTTCCAAAAGAATTAGCTTTGCAATTAAAAAGGACTAACGACACAACTTGTTTCTCGTTTTACTTCCAATACTATGTAAATAATAATAAATAATAGGGGAAATTACATCTATATCCTTACTAAAGTTCAATATTACATCAATGTCCTTCTCACTTTTGCAATTACGTTAATATCCTTAAAAAAATATAAATAACATATATATATACATTACGAAATTTATAAGAAAAATAAAAAAAAAAAATTATTAATTAAAAAGGAGGTTTTGTTTGGACCGGCTTATACAAAAAAGAGGGACAAAAGCCCAATCCTACTAGAATTCCAACTAATGTTTTTATAAAAGAAATTTAATTAGTATTTTTCCTCCTTTGTTTTCTCTATGTGTCGACCTATCCCCAAAGCCCTAGCCCCCATTGTTGATTTTTCAAGCTCTTAAGAAATCAAGGTTTGATCTTTTATTAAAATTAAGTTAATTTTAATTTTTATACTCCTAATCGCATAAATGTTTTTAATCATTTTTTTAATTATGTAACAATTGAATTGATGGATTAGGGTTTTGTAAAAGTTCTGTAATTAATGTGTTATGATCATTAAAAATCATTTTAGGGATAATAATTAGGGTTTTGGGTAAGTTAATTAGGGTTAATTATGCTAAATTCAGAATAGAAATCTAGGCAGAATTTTAGGTCATCTTGCGAGAGCCATAACTCGGTCATACAGATAGATTTTATTGATTTTATTAAGCCTAAAATTAACTACAGAGAATCTACTTTCCAACCTCATTGGTTTCATGAATTAAAAGTGAGTGAACGTTAGTCAAAATAATTTTACAAGATTCGTTGTCAAATCTGAGTTTTTAGAGCAGATTCTGAGTTGTGTTTGTGAGGTCAAAAACCATAACAAAACGTCTTTTTAACTAATGGGATTGCTACTGTAGCAAGTTCATGATATTTAAAATTTTCTAGAATTTTTGTAGAATTTTCCTAAGTGTTTAAATGGGTATGCTCAAGCTAAACTTTTTGAAGGTCGAATCAGGTCAAGTTCTGGACACTTTGTGATGTTGATTTTTTTATAATATAGTTAGACTCAATATTATTTTTTTTCTAAAAATCTCAGTAGTTCATAACCCATTAGGAAGGTTAGGAATGCAATAGGAAGTACCAATCTGGTGATTTAGTATTTTATTTGTGGTCATATAATGACTACAAAATTCTACTCAAAACCTGAAAATTGGAATAAAAGGACTAAGAGTATTTAGGTTATAAATAAGGTTAAGAAGTGTTGTAAAAAGGTTTTTAAAGATGGTATAGACATAGTAGTCCATCAATTGATTGTTACATTGACTTGGGCATTTAGCCTAATCAAGTGTAACACATGTTTTATTTGTGTTTAGTTGATTTGCAAGGATTTGTGAAGTAGCTGTGCATCAGGTGAGTTTCATAGTCCCTCTTTTTACATCGCTTTTAAATTAGGATAGAAATTATGCAAATGGATTTGAAATGTTCTAATTACTGTGATTATGTGTCTTTATTTTGAAAGTGTATGGACTTTACTTGGCTATTGTATGTTACGTGCTAAATGCTTATGTGTATTTGGATCGGGGGTAACGTTCCTACCTAATTGTTATGATATTGGATCGGGGGTAACGTTTCTACCCATGTGAAATGATGGTTTTAATGGATTGGGGGTAACGTTCCTACCCAAGTGTTAATACTTATTGGATCGAGGGACATGTTTCATTCCCATGCTCCTTATGGTTACATTTGCATGTTAGCTTGTATGATAGTACAGTATTTGTCCTCCCATGTTGGCATTAATCACAGTAATTATTTATAAGCTTTGATTTTGGTGTCTTAAACCTATGACTCTCACCAACCGTTGTGTTGACGTTTTAAGCATCATTTTCAGGTGAGCATTATGAAGGTGTTGAAGTTAATAAAAGTGGCTAGAGAGACCATTAGGCTGACATTGGAAGTTCTCATTTGATTTCGTTTCAAAATTATTTGCATGAATTCTTGAATATTATTAGTTTTATTAGGTTTGTGAGAAATTGTCTTTGTATTGATGAGACCCCTTTTTCATTAATACAAGATGTCGTTCCTTTGGTTTTGGTATTGTCATGACACATTGTGTCTTTTATTTTTAGTTATACATGTAGTGATTCTCTATTGTTGACACCATTGTGTTGTGATGATATCCATGATGTTACGCCTCGTGTTTCCGCCTTGGCGGGGTGTGACAGATTGGTATTAGAGCCTTTAGTTATAGAGAAGTAGGTGGTTGAGCCTAGACTATAACCTAGGAGTCCTTCACATAGATGCATTTTAGGGCCTAAGTGTTTTGTATTATAACTATTATACTTTCCCCTAATTATATAGCTTTTATAATCTTATTTTGTCTAACTTTTATTTAGCTATTTTATCTACTATTATCTAATATAGTATATATTACTTCCTTACTATTTATAGCTATGTCTCCCCTTATCCGTAAGAATTTTTGTTGGGAAACCATTTTCCTAATTGGACTTAAGCGCTATAGAGATCTAAAAGAGGAGCCAATTGAGAAGGAGCCTCTTATGGAACTAAAGGAGATAGGGTAGTTGATCGCTTGTCGAATGCTCATAGTAGGCATGGACCCGCGGAATCGGGTGACTCTTGCGAAGGCAACGTCAAACTCAAGCGAGGCCCATCATAAGTTTATTCTGTCTTTTACCTCGTTACGTCGCTATTGATTATTTCTTTTAGATATTTTGTATTTTGGAGGCGCTGCAAGACTTTCGTTCCTTTATGTCGTTTTGATTTTATCTTTATATAAGTAAGTATTTCTTTGATGGAGCATCCTTTCTATGTTATATTGGAGTGGTTTGAGATGTGCAATGTGTAATATGTGCTTTTATGTGAATTGTGATTGAAATGGGTAGTCTTGGAAGTAAGTACACGTGTGAAAAGAGGCACTTATAATTATGGGTGGCCAACATAATTATAAAGGTATCACACATGTAGACTTGTGACCAGGATTGCATTTATTTGTGTTTGGTTGTAAGGTGGTAGCGTAATATTTTTTTATATATGTGTATATTGGAGGCGCTGCGAGACTTTCGTTCCTTTATGTCGTTTCAATTTTATCTTTATATAAGTAAGTATTTCTTTGATGGAGCATCCTTTCTGTGTTATATTGGAGTGGTTTGAGATGTGCAATGTGGTATATGTGCTTATATGTGCGTTATCATTGAGAGGTGTAGTCTTGGAAGTAAGTATACGTGTGAAAGGATGCAATTATAATTATGGTGGCCAACATAATTATAAAGGCATCACACACGTAGACTTGTGACCATGATTGCATTGATCGGTGTTTGCTTGTTAATTGGTAGTGTAAGGTGTTATATTATGTGCGGTTGTATTATGTATAGTTATGAAGTTAGTAAGTTTTCCTTCTATCTATCGCTTGCGGATACCCCGGATACCCGTTAATGCTATTATTACGATTATTGAGTTTGTTCGTCTGCTCGATTATTCGCTCGGATATATAACTCTCATTTTAGCATCCCTTGTTTGTACCATGACGGTATGGATGATCTAACTTTTCTATTCGGCGTCTTGATGAATATTGGTTGTTCGGATCTGCTTCTTTGGATATTGGTACGTTCCATTGGTTCTTTCGTTGTATTGATTACTCGTATGAGTATCAAAATTTTCTTTTAAGCACTAATTGCTCCTAAAATATTAGTGCATATCATTACTCCGTTCTTTATATATATCCTTTGGTTTCGTAACATGTTGCGACATTTTAGTACCGACATTTTTCTATGGTTTTTCTTTTGATCGCAAGTACGGATTAGTCTTTACATTCTTCTTTTGGTTCGTAATGTCTTCATATGAATTTCTCCTTACATGTTCGCTTCACTGTTATTCTGACTATATGGTTCATGGTACTTTCTTTCGCTTTCAAACAATAAAACCGTGTTAGAGTCTTTACGGTATTTTACAAATCTCTTTTGGTATTATGATGTCCTTGTTTGAGTAACATATTTTATATTAATGTCGAATTATGAAAACCTTTTGAAGTATATCTTGATGGTGTTTGGTGAAAACCATTTTGAAATAATTTTATGAATACAACACTTTTATGGAAATGTCTCTTCATTGTTTATTTTAGAAACTATGAGTACAATAAATTTTGAAACAATATGATAATTGGTTGACTGACAAAACTATTTTTTTTATAATATTTATAAATAAGATATGATAATATTTTTTTATGCTTGTTTTTGATAAATTTTATAATTATAAAAAGGATGTTTAAAGTAATTTATATGGGTAAGATACGATACACTGTTAAATAACTGTCTTTGGATTTTATGACAACCATGATTAAAATGAATTTTATAAAGATTATATTTAAGACGATTTTTTATATAATTAAAACGACTTTCTTTAAATTGATTTTTATAAAAACATTATTTAGTTGGTTCTTTCGAGTAAAGTCGGTTATAGGTATACGGATCCTATATTTTCATTTATCAATCTTGATATGTATTGTTATTCATTATGTGTTTATTTTGTCATGGTACGCTTGTTGATTTTTTTCGTTTGCGTTTTCTATCGGTACATATATTCTATCCTTCCTTTTAAGGATTCTTATGACATTTGATCCACATCTAGTTCCATAAGTGAAATCCCTTAGATGTTTTCTAGCCTTTGATTCGATATTCGTTTGCTACCCTATTCGATAGTTCGTAACCCTTAGGATTCGTTTGATATACATTTTATTTGATCAAGTCACTCTTTGTGGGGAGCACCTGTGTTGTTCAAGAAGAAGGAAAAGTTGTTTGCCTAGTTTTCCATGTATGAATTCTGGCTACAAGAAGTGCGTTTTTCAGACACGTGGTTAACAGAAATGATATTTACGTGAACTCTAGTAAGATAGAAGCAATGAAGAATTAAAAAAAAGTACCTAAGACGCCATCCGAGATATGATCATTCTTTGGATTGGCAGGTTACTATCGACGTTTCATCGCGAATTCTTCTATGGTTGCTAAACCCCTTGCTTCACTAACGCAGAAGATTCAGAAGTATGAGTTGGCCAAGGAACAAGAGGAAGCTTTTCAGACGTTGAAGGACAATTTATGTGATGCACCAATATTGTCATTGCCTGATGGATCCAAAGAGTTTGTAGTTCACTACAACACCTCGAATCAAGGATTAGGTTATGTACTCATGCAAAAAGGCAAGGTAATCGCCTATGCATCACGATAATTAAAGATCCATGAGAAGAGTTTTACAACATATGACCTAGATTTGGGAGCATTAGTGTTTGCCATTAAGACTTAGAGGCATTACTTGTACAGAATAAAGAGTGTCATTTATACGGATCGTAAGAGTCCTCAATACATATTCGATCAAAAGGAGTTAAATATGCGCCAACGAAATGGATTGAATTGTTTAGTGATTTAGACAGTGAGATTTGTTACCATCTGAGAAAGGCGAATGTAGTGGCTGATGCGTTAAGTAGAAAGGAGAGAGTGAAACCAAGACGAGTACGCGCAATGTCCATGACTATTAGTCAAGTGTTAAGGACAATATATTGGCTGCTCCAAGTGAGGTGTCCAAGGTAGAGAACATAAAAGTAGAAATATTGCCTAGAATGGACCAACTAATAGAAAGGAAGGAAGATAGAGGTATGAAGTTTATAAGGGTTCCATTAATAGATGATGTAAGGACATTAATTATGGATGAGGCTCATGCATCGAGGTATTTGGTACATTCGGGAACGAATAAGACATACTATGACCTTAGAGATATGTATGGTGGCCATGTATGAAGAAGGATATTGCTACGTATGTTAGCAAAGGCTTAACTTGTTTGAAAGTGAAGGCTGAGCATCAAAGGCCTTCGGATTTATTGCAACAACCCAAGATACCCGAATGGAAGTGGGGTAAGATCACTATGGATTTTATCCCTAAGTTACCTAAGACAAGGAGTGGGCTTGATACGATTCGGTAATAGTAGATATATAACCCTCATTATAGTATTAAGAGACTGGCAAAGTTGTACATCAATGAAATAGTCGCTCGACACAGAGTTCCCATGCCAATTATTTTAGATTGAGATAGACGTTTTACATCACGTTTCTGGCAAACATTATAAAAGGCGTTAGGGACACGATTGGATATGGGTACAGCTTATCATCCTCAAATGGATGGACAAAGTGAGCGTACGATTTAGACTTTGAAGGATATGTTAAATGCATGTGTTGTAGATTTTGGTGGCAATTGGGATGTTCACCTACCGTTAGCTGAATTTTCTTCTAATAATAGTTATCATTCGAGTATTCAATGTGCTCCGTTTAGAGCACTGTATGGAAGGAAATGTAGGTCGCCCATTTTGTAGGCTAATATTGGAGAAAGTAGTTTGATTAGGCCCGAGTTGATACAAGAGATAACTGACAAGGTAGTCTTGATCAAGGAGAAGCTCAAAGTAGCAAGAGATCGTCAAAAGAGCTATGCTGACAATAGGCGCAAGCCCTTAGAGTTTGAGGTTGGAGATCAAGTGTTACTGAAAGTGTCATCTTGGAAAGATGTAGTGCATTTTGGAAAGAAAGAAATGTTAGCACCAAGATATGTGGGACCATTTGAGAACATTAAAAGGATCGGTCCTATAGCCTATTGATTAAGATTGTCTCAATAATTTAGTAGTATATTTGATGTGTTTCAAATAGTATTGGACGGATGCAAATACACACGTACTCATTGAGCAAGTTATAGTTGGAAGTACTAAGTAGAGTTGGATGCATAGGGATACTGGTAGACTTTAAGGCACCCTTGAATGTTTTGAGGTGGTTTGGTTAATGTTAAATTTTGAATAAACTCGAAGTCGAGCTGATTCTTCAAAAACATTGAGCTTTGTAACAACTCATAACTTAGTTCCAAGACAGTTCTTGTTTGATGAGTTGCGGGGTTAGGTTATGAATGACATTGTTACACAGCTTAAGGTTTTTGATGAGTTTCTTCAAAGATGGGCGATGTTTAGGTAGTTGGATGTTTATTTTTGCTTAGAGTTGTTATGCTGCTATTTGTACCATTGTATGGGCAAGCGAAGTTGGAAGCAGTGGGTTTCTGAGTGTAAAAGTTAGATGATATTCAAAGCGTGGCTTTAAGTTCACGTAGGAACGTGAGGACCATATAAAAGCTAAGTATTCCCGATTGTTTGTTCATGATGATGTTGAACTTACTAGTTAAATCTCAGGACGAGATCTCCTTTAAGGAGGGGATACTATGACAACTGTGCCTTGAGCGGGTTAGTCAAAGCGTTAGTATTAACTTGTGTATCATTATGTGTGCTATATAATTATGTGCCTATGTGATCTTATATGAGTATTTGATATCAATCAATGATGCGTGTTCATCTATTAGTGATTGAGTTGTGGTTTTGGTGGCTATTTCATTTCGTTCACACTTTGTGATGATGGAAATGATAGCATGAATTTATGCGTTATCGTGTTATTATAAGTGTTTGTGATGGCAAAAATGAATGATTTAGTCATTTCATTTCGTATATGATAAAGATTTTTGGAATGTTAATGCATTTGAGCATTAGTACATTTGAGTATTAGAGCGTTTGAGAATTTATCGTATTTGAGTGTGAATCGTTAATCTCGGGTTGAGATTATCTAGTATATTAAGGTTTTATAATTTAATTAGGTTGTAATAAATAAATACAGCTTAGGAAAAATTCAATAAGCAGTGTAAGTGTTTTTATTTTAAGTTTAGTGTATTTATTTATAAAGGGTTTTAAGTAAATATGTAATAAATATAGTTTTTATAAAAAAAAATATAAATAACATATATATATAAATTTTGAAATTTATAAGAAAAATAAAAAAATAATAAAAAAATTATTAATTAAAAAGGGGGTTTTGTTTGGATCGGCTTATACAAAAAAGAAAGGGGACAAAAGCCCAATCCTACTAGAAGTCCAACTAATGTTTTTATAAAATAAATTTAATCAGTATTTTTCCTCCTTTGTTTTCTCTATGTGTCGACCTATCCCTAATGCCCTAGCCCCCATTGTTGATTTTTCAAGCTCTCAAGAAATCAAGGTTTGATCTTTTATTAAAATCAAGTTAGTTTTAATTTTTATACTCCTAATCGCATAAATGTTTTTAATCATTTTCTTAATTATGTAACAATTGAATTGATGGATTAGGGTTTTGTAAAAGTTCTGTAATTAATATGTTATGATCATCAAAAATTGTTTTAGGGATAATAATTAGGGTTTTGGGTAAGTTAATTAGGGTTAATTATGCTAAATTTAGAATAGAAATCTAGGCAGAATTTTAGGTCATCTTGCGAGAGCCATAACTCGGTCATACGGATAGCTTTTATTGATTTTGTTGAGCCTAAAATTAACTACAGAGAATCTACTTTCCAACACCATTGGTTTTATGAATTGAAAGTGAGTGAACGTCAGTCAAAATAATTTTACAAGATTCGTTGTCAAATTTGAGTTTTTGGGGGCAGATTATGAGTTGTGTTTGTGAGGTCAAAAACCATAACAAAACGACTTTTTAATTGATGGGATTTCTACTGTAGCAAGTTCATGATATTTAAAATTTTCTATAATTTTTGTAGAATTTTCCTAAGTGTTTAAATGGGTATGCTCAATCTAAACTTTTTGAAGGTCGAATCAGGTCAAGTTCTAGACACTTTGTGATGTTAATTTTTTATAATATAGTTAGACTCAATATTATTTTTTTTCTAAAAATCTCAGTAGTTCATAACCCATTGGGAAGGTTAGGAATGCAATAGGAAGTACCAATCTGGTGATTTAGTATTTTATTTGTGGTCATGAAATGACGACAAAATTCTACTCAAAACCTGAAAATTGGAATAAAAGGATTAGGAGTTTTTAGGTTATAAATAAGGTTAAGAAGTGTTGTAAAAAGGTTTTCAAAGATGGTATAGACATAGTAGTCCATCAAGAACCCTAAATCTCCAAATGAACGGGCCTCATCTAACATCCCAACACCCCAATTCCAAAAATCTCCACCATATCTCGATCACGATTTTTGTAACTAATTTTCCAACAACAGTGTCTTCTAAAGATCTATGGAAGCTTTGTGATAGGCAAGGAGTGGTTGCAGATGTGTACATCGCACGGAAGTTATCAAAATCAGGTCGTCGCTTCGGATTCGTTCGTTTCATCAAAAACCCAGATCAAGCGAATCTATTGGAAGATCTAAACAAGATCTGGATTGGGAGTCATCATCTGTTTGCTTCAATTGCACGCTTCGATTGAAAACAAAACTCACAACCGAATCAATCTCATCAGAAACAATCGAATAACACTAAACCTCACGAAACGGGTCACACAACGGGAGGACGATCTTATGCATCTGTATTGAATGGTAAGGAGGGGACTCAAAAGCCAGTATTGGCTGGGCCAATAACAAAAAATATCACCCTCGAAAACTCTGATTTATTGGAATTATCTGATACTTCAAGTGTAGTTCTCGCAAAGGTAAGGGATGTTCATCTAATAATTAATATTTATCGCGTTTTAAAAAAAGAGATGGAATTGTATTTTACCCAACGAAAACTTGTTTCACATAATTTCATTCCCGATGAGCGAATGATCTGGATCAAAATAGATGGACTGCCACTCAATGCATGGACTACTAATGCATTTAAAAAGATAGCAGGCAATTGGGGAGAAACGGTTTTTGTAGATGAAGACGCTGATGAAAATATTGCAAATGGAAGGGTATGTATCAAAACAAAAATAAAAACTCACATCATGGATTCGTGTCTGGTTTCTATCAAGGGAGTCAGATACCAGGTTAGAGTTCGTGAGTTTGCAAATTGGGTACCTGATTTTGCTTCACTAGACAACATCTCACAACATGATTATGAATCAGAGGCGTCGGGAAATGATCAGGATATACATAGTATAAACGAGTCACAAGGTAGAAGGGTAGGATCAATGATAAGAAAGAGCAAATGGTTAACAATGAACGCTCCTGGTAAATCGGTGGACTCCTTTGAAGAAGGCGAGATCATTGGTGAATCGGATGATGGGTGTGTCAAGGATTGTATGGGAAAGAAATTGGACGATGATGTTGAAAAAGATATTGAAGATTGTTCTAACAATGTTACTGAGAAATGCGAGGTGGTAAATAATAATATGTCTAATAATGTGGAAGGTGAGATTCTTGAGGATCATTTTGATGGTGATCGTGGTAATGATACCATTGAAGATAATGCGGATGTTAACCCATCGACTAACGTCTCTTTGAAAGTTAATATCCCAGAAGTTGCAAATGATTCTAGCATTGTGTCTCCATCTACGCCCCCGGGTAATGATCTAAACATTGCTAAAGAGTCTTGTTCTACGTGGCTTGATTATGTTGGTCCTCTAATTACTGACGAGCTAGATTCTGAAAAACGCTGGAGCTATAGAGATCCCAAAGGGAATATTCAAGGGTCGTTCTCTCTCGCGCAATTACATATGTGGAAAGATTATTTTCCAAGCGATTTACAGATTTGGAGTTATTATGGCAATGTAAAAGAAACTATTCTCCTACACAATGCATTAAAGAGACGAACAAAGAATGCCGGTTAGATCTCTTTGCATTTGTGGTACGTTTCAACGGGTGTTCGGCTTCGTCCATGGGAGGTCTTTTTTTTAGGCGTCGCTTTGGGATCTCCCTTCTGATTTCAGTAGCCGTCGGTTTTTTGCGTGTTTGTTTTGTATCGTTAGAACTTATTCTGTTTCTTTTTTCTTTTGTCTGTTGGATCGACTTGCGTGTGACTTTTTCTTGCTAGCTTCTTACTAGCATTTTTTAATAAAATTTCTAATTGCCGTTCAAAAAAAAAAGTAGTCCATCAATTGATTGTTACATCGACTTGGGCATTTAGCCTATAGAGTGTAACACGTGTTTTATTTGTGTTTAGTTGATTTGCAAGGATTTGTGAAGTAGTTGTGCATCAGGTAAGTTTCATAGTCCCTCTTTTTACATCACTTTTAAATTGGGATATAAATGATGCAAATGGATTTGAAATGTTCTAATTACTATGATTATGTGTCTTTATTTTAAAAGTGTATGGAATTTACTTGGCTATTGTATGTTACGTGCTAAATGCTTATGTGTATTATGTGGATACGGGTAACGTACCTCCCATAGTGAAGGTGAAGGTTTTAAATGATTGGCGGGTAACGTGCCAACCCAAGTTTGATACGTTTTGGATTCGAGGACACTTCTGTTCCTGCCCATTGCTCGTATATGGTTACATTTGCATGTTAGCTTGTGTGATAGTACAATAATTGTCCTGTCATGTTTGCATTAATCACAGTAATTGTTTATAAGCTTTGATTTTCGTGTCTTAAACCTATGACTCTCACCAAACATTGTGTTGACGTTTTAAGCATCATTTTCAGGTGAGCATTATGAAGGAGTTGAAGTTAATAAAAGTGGCTAGAGAGATGATTAGGCTAGCATTGGAAGTTCTTATTTGATTTTGTTTCATAATTATTTGCATGAATTCTTGAATGTTATTAGTTTTATTAGGTTTATGAGACATTGTCTTTGTATTGATGAGACCCCTTTTTCATTAATACAAGATGTCGTTCCTTTGTTTTCGGTATTGCCATGACACATTGTGTCTTTTATTTTTAGTTATACATGTAGTGATTCTCTATTGTTGACACCATTGTGTTGTGATGATATCCATGATGTTATGCCTAGTGTTTCCGCCTTGGCGAGGTGTGACACATTACTTGGGCAAAATTCTTCCATAAGCAACGCCTTAAACTCAAACCATGTCATTCCTATAACAGCTTCCCGACCCCTTGCCTGAACCTGGGTGTTCCACCAAGTCAAAGCCTTATTTATGAACGAAGTTGCAACATACTTCACCTTTTGATTTTCCGCACATCTACTATTTTCTATCACTGACTCTATTTTCTCAATCCATCTAGTAAGTGCTACCGCACCACCTTTTCCATCATAGTCTCGGTAATTACAAGCCAAGAATGCCTTGTAAGAACATCTATTATTTTCGCCATTCCCACCATTTCCACCATTAGCATTTGCATTGTTCGCATTTTTAGTTACATGGGTGACAATCTGAGGAAGGATGTTTTGCAATTATTGCTTGATGATAGCAGTGATGTTGGGTTTCTCGTCGTTGCTAGGGCCGCTTCATCGGTTTGGAGCCATTTCTATATAAGATAAAATTTATATACATTAGATGATATAATAAGGATTTCCAATCCCATAATCTTATCATACTCTACACGTTACCATATAGTATAACCCACATATAACGTGTCAACATCAATCCATGTAATCATACTTGCAAGTCCACTTGTGTTGTGGCGCATGTATAATTATGTTGGCCACCATAATTATAGATGCCCCCTTTCACAAGTGTACTCCCTCCTATGACGACACTTCTTAAGGTTAACACACCACATAACATATAATTCAAATCATTCAACTCATCACACGTGGAAATAATCCAACAACTACTTAAGTAATACTATTAAAATACATAAAAATCCAAAATTCAAAAGTAAACATTCTTAAACATAGCTCCAACCATAGAAAAACGAACTAAAATTTTCAAAACATGAAATGAGATGGGTAGTCGAGTAACATATAGGCAGGAATAGCTAAGATGAATCTGGTTTGGGTCAAACGCCACTCTCACAAGTATCTTTCATCTCCTTACACTTGGGTTCACTCCTTGTTGTGGACTCGGGATCTGATTCTGCTTCATTGTTGAATGCTGAATAACCTGAAGACTCGGAGTTTGACCCCATTTTTGATGCTTCCTTTGATCCCTTCTTTTTTGACTCTTCCTTTTCCTCTTCTTCCTCTTTTTCTTCCTCGTCTTCTTCATCCTCTTCTTCCTTAGATGATGTGTTGATGTGTTGATTTGTCGTTGTGTGGTGTATATTTTATTGATTCAAGTTTTAAATTTATATTTTGCTGACTAAACCAAAAACAACACTTTAATGGGCAGTGTACCTGATCGGTAGTAGTTTCGTGGTAAGTAGGGTGTCGAACACTTGAAGCGAGGTTAAATCTATCAATTTAATTAATATCTTGGCTATCTAATCTATGTTAATTCTATTTTATTCTAAACCTATGTTAAACATATGTCAGTCTAAATCCTAATTGTTAGAAACACGAAAAGTATCAGTCACTTCCAATAATAGTTAGTCAAAGCCCATAGTTAGAAAATGTAATGTTTAGTAAACTAAGTGGACCAAAAGGCCCATGAAAAGCCCATAAGCAATCCATGGCCGGCCACTAGGTGGTATAAATACCCTCTCCATGCCTTGGAGAGGGTGTTGGTTGGTTGTATTTTTCACACACTTATTGCATTTCTTTTCCTTTACTTTCTCTTACTAGAAATACTTCCTTCCTTCCACTTTCTCTCTCTAGTTCTTATATATATCAAAGATTACTTAGTTCCTACAATTGGTATTAAGAGCCATGGAGTGATTTGCTTTGTTTTTGTGTTTTTGTTTGGTTCGTTTCCTTTCTTAAACCGTACGTCCTTTTCTTCTATTTCTTTTGTTTTCAAAGCTTCTTTATACACTAAAAGGTCAATTACATAGGTAAATTTGATCTAGTATCTTTGGATATAGGTGTATTTGCTTTGGATTAAAGAAAAACTCATATTTGTTACACTTTTAGTTTTCAAAAACCTTATAAATAGAAATCTTAATTTTGAAATTTTTGGCTTAAAAACCATAAAGTTTGCATTTTTAAGGTACCTATAGGTTTAGTAATACTAGTTGTACAAGAAAATTTGGGAAAAAACGATCAAAAATGTATCTTTTTGTGTTTTAAAGATTTTGAGTTTCGTATTAGTTGTAACCGAATTGGCAGTTTTAGTTGTAACCGAATTGGCAGTTTTGGTTGTAACCGAATTGGCAGTTTTAGTTGTAACCGAATTGGCAGTTTTAGGTGTAACCGAATTGGCAGTTTTAGGTGTAACCGAATAGGCAGTTTCTTTAGTATCCGAATTCGTAGTGTCTTAGTAGTAACCGAATTCGCAGTTGTTAGCGACAACCGAATTAGCAGTTTTCTGTGACAACCGAATTTGCAACTTCTTTTTGTCAACCGAATTCCCAACTTTTCTATGAGAATCGAATTGGAAATTTTCCTGAAGCAATTGAATTCGCAGATTTTCAGTAGCAACTGAATTCACAACTTTCCTTTGAGAACCGAATTTACAACTTCCATTTGGTCACCGAATTCGCAACTAAAAGCTTTAAAACTCAAATCACTTAAACAAGATTATACGGTTTATTTCTGTGACCTGTAAAATCCCGTAAAACATTAACTTGTTTTCCCTGTTGTGTCAAGAATTGTAAAATCTCGTGTAATTTCAAGACATAAAACACACAAAGTACAACACCTTAAAACACTATTAATTTCTATTACCGCTCAATCCAACAATAATCTTTTATCATACTAATTTACCAATGGTGACTCTTGCTGACAAAGCGATTCTTTCAGGTGCTGACAATCGTCCATCTATGTTGGAAAAGGATATGTATGATTCTTAGAAAAGCATAATGGAGCTATACATGATGAATAAACAACATGGACAAATGATACTTGAATCCGTTGAAAATGGTCCACTCATCTGGCCTACGATCGAGAAGAATGGAGTGACTAGACCAAAGAAATATTATGAGCTATCCGCCACAAAAGCAATTCAAGCTGATTGTGATGTCAAGGAAACAAATATCATTCTCCAAGGATTACCACTAGAGGTCTATGCACTTGTTAGCAATCATTGAATTTCCAAAGAACTTTGGGAAAGAATTCAACTTCTCATGCAAGGAACTTCATTGACAAAACAAGAAAGAGAGTGTAAGCTTTATGATGAATTCGATAAGTTTACTTATAAGAAGGGGGAAACACTACATGATTTCTACTTGAGATTTTCACTGCTACTCAATGACATGAACATATACAATGTGAAACTGGAACAATTTCAAGTGAACACCAATTTTTTGAATACTCTTCCTCCTGAGTGGAGCAAATTTATGACTGATGTCAAATTGGTTTAGGATTTGCACTCAACTAATATTGATCAGCTTCATGCTTATTTAGGACAACACGAGTTTCATGCAAATGAAGTTTGTTTAATGCATAAACGCAACTCAGATCCACTTGCTTTGGTTGCAACCCATCAGATGACTTAGTCTCCTTATCAAACTCATCAGAACCCTTACCAAAACTCTCAAATTCAACCATAAGTCTCACTATATCAGTCTCCGCGGCATGGTTTACCTTATCAGTCTCAACAATACTCAAACAATCAATCATCAACACCTCTTTCAATCACTTATCCATCTAATGATTATCAATCATCAGTTCACCACAACGTTTATTCTCCATCATTATCCATCCCTCAATTGGAATATGCTCCCACAGTTAACTAACAACCTGAATTTCCCCACCTAGACTAAGGTCTAATTTTTCTAGTGTTCCAAAAAGGTGATGATCCCATTGATGCCATCAATCACTTGATGTCTTTCTTGACTGTTGTCACTTCCCGCTATCCTACTACCAATAACTAGCTCAGGAATTCATCAAACCCTAGGCAACAAGCTACCATTAATAATGGGAGAGTGACCTTACAACCAATTCAAGGGAGACAAACTTCTTTTATTGCGTGTACTACAAGGACCTACACTCCAGGAGCAAGTGGAAGTAATTTTGGGAAACAAAGGACTATTATTTGTTACAACTACAAGGGGAAAGGACACATGTCCAAACAGTGTACTAAACCGAAAAGGAAACATGATGATTCATGGTTTAAGGATAAAGTGTTGCTGGTTCAAGCTCAAGCAAATGGTCAAATTCTACATGAGGAAGAGCTAGCATTTTTGGCAGATCCAAGAATTACAGAAGGACAAGCCACACAGACTGTCATTACTCACAATGATGCTTATCAAGTCAACGATTTAGATGCATATGACTATGATTGTGATGAACTCAACACTGCCAAAGTTGATCTCATGGAAAATTTATCTCTATATGGTTCAGATGATCTCACTGAGGTACACAATCATGATAATGTGGATAACAATATGATTAATCAAGCTGTGCAGGCGATGCCATCTTCTGAACAGTCGAATGTTGTGAACCATTCAGAGACTAAAATAACTAGTGATAGCAATACCATTCCTTATTCTTAGTATGTGATAGAATCACAACAGGAAACTATTCAGAATTCTAACTCATCTGCATAACAAGATGCACTGATATTATCTGTGATTGAATAACTAAAAACCCAAGTAGTTAATTGTACCAAGATAAATCTAGACAATAAAAGTGTCAATGATACTTTAACTGCTGAGCTTGAAAGATATAAGGAACAAGTTAAGGTTTTGAAAGAAGGATAAAATGTTGATTTAAAGAGTAATGATAACGTTTTAGATTCAAGTGCACAGTCTGTAGAGATTGATCATCTTAAACAAACTCTTTCTGTACATTTAAAAGAAAAGGAATCTTTAATGCAAACAACTACTCTTCTTAAAAATGATTTTAAGAAAGAAGAATCTAGGAACATTGATAGAGAGATTGCTTTAGAAAAGAGGATCAAACAGCTAGATAATATTGTCTTTAAAAGAGATCAATCTTCACAAAGTGTTCACATGTTGACGAAACCTTAGTTTTTCTATGATCATACCACTAAACAAGCTCTCGGTTTTCAAAATCCTTTCTATCTGAAGAAAGCTCAACAATTGGAACCAAAGCTTTATGATGGTAATGTCATTAAGAATACTAGTGCTATTGTGATTCCTGACTCCGAAGAGACCCTCATGCTTGCTGAAGAGAGTCGTTCAAAAATGCTTTTAAAACAAAAGGATCATATGATGTTAGAAAAGAAAGTTAATACAACACCAGTCGATTATGCTGTTCTTAACCAATTTTCTCAAGATTTTGAAACACGATTTGTTCCACAATTTGAGTTATCTGCTGAACAAGCCTTTTGGTCTCATAATTTTGTGAATTCTTTAGATCCCACTCTTTCTAGTAGACCCACCAAAGTTGAGGTTCTAAAAGAACTTCCTAAAGTCAGCATGGATAATACGAGTTTAAAGAAACTTAAACAACATCTTACTGGTTTTGACGTGGTTGTCAAAGAAAGAACCATGACCACAACTATCACTGAGGGCTCATGGGGGTTCGAACATACAAAAGCTTGTTTTAGGGATGAAATAATTCCATTTGTAAAAGCTCTGATGGACTTGTTCAACACATTCAATCAATTTTTGGTTGATGAACTTTTTGAAGTCCAAAATGTCATTCATCAAATGGAACAGGCTGTGGAGCAACATAGTTTACAGTCAAAAACATTTGAAGTTAAAATGAATCAAGTTTTGAACAAAAATGAATGACTCTTGGAACAAGTCATTAACAAAGATATAGTGAACATAATTATGAATTCTTCTGTGGATAATGCTTCTATGAATGTGCATGAATGTGAAAAGTGTCTCAAACTTGAGACTGAGCTTCTCACTAAAAAGGATTTCGTTGAAAAAGAGATTTACGATAAACTGTTCAAAAGTTTTACCACTCTTAAAAAATATTGCATCTCTTTAGAAGTTGATTCTCAACTTAATTAGGAAATTTTTCAAAGGGACAATTTTGTTTCAAATCAAAGTGCTCTAAGTTTTGATCAATATTTTGAATTTAATGAATTAAAAGCTCAGTCCCAAGAGAAAGACATGGTCATAAAGAAGTTGAAAGAGAGAATTAAATCTCTAAGTGGAAAAATGAATAAGGATAAGATTAAAAAGGGCTTAGAGGAGATTGAAACAATAAATATTGAATTGGATCATTGGGTATCAAAGCTTATTGCTGAGAATGAGCATTTGAAACAGACATATAAGCAACTTTATGACTCGATTAAACCAGCACGTATTCGATCAAAAGAAAAATGTAATGATTTAATTAATCAAGTCAATCTAAAGTCTGTGGAAATCTCTGATTTAAATGCTAATCTTCAGGAAAAAGTTTTAGTAATTACAACTCTCAAGGATGAATTAAGGAAACTTAAAAGAAAAGATGGAGCTAATAATGTTGTTTGCAAACACACTATTGGTCCATAAATGCTTAAGATTGATATGGAATATTTGAACCCTAGATTGTTGAACAATAGGTCAGCTTACTCTGGTTACCTTAAGCATACTCAGGAAGAAGCTGCAATTCTTAGGGAAATAGTAGAACAAGGAAAATAAAAAAATCCTCTATATGAATCCTTAGACTCTGCTTGTAAGTATACCAAACAAATTCAAGAATTGCTTATAATAGTTGGACAAACTTGCCCTAGCATCAAAAATTCAGGTGATAAATTAGTGGCTGTGATCCTAAAGAACAAGGACAAAAGAGTTAGATTCACTGAGTCCATCACATTCTCAGGAAACACAAACACAAAAACAGCTTCTTCATCGAACTTAGTTTCTAACAAATCTATGTTGTCTTCTACATCAGTAAAACCGTCTACTAGAGCTAGCGGATCACTGCCTTCAGGCAATACAAAGAAAGATAAGATTCAGCGAACACCATGTAGTACTCAGAAGACTAAAATAGAAGCCCACCCTAGGACAGTTAAATCTAGTTTGAAAAATAAGAACATTGCTATTGAACCTAAAGGAACTGCAAATGTGCAGTATTCCAAGCTTAATGTGAATTCTAAACCTTTATGTGTTAAGTGTAATGGTTGCACGCTTTCTGATAACCATGATTTATGTGTTCTTGATTTTATCAATGATGTGAATGCTAGTACTAAATCTAAATCTGTTAAGAAAAGTTCAAAGAGAAAAGTTTGGAAACCAACAGGAAAAGGGTTCACAAATATTGGATACACTTGGAGACCTACTAGTCGGACCTTCACTATAGTAGGAAATGCATGCCCTTTAACTAGGATAACCACAACTGCTGAAGTGCCCCTTAGGAAACCATTTGCTCTAGAAAGTGATACACCTAAGCCTGTGGTAACATTGGTTTACTCAAGGAAACCTAAGAAATCTAAAACTTATGTTCCCGTTAGCAAACCTAAGAATATTAAATCTTTATCTGCTAACAAAAAGGAACCTAGTAAATCTTGGGGATCTATAGTTTTTGATGTTCCATCTTCCTCTCTTGATGAATGCAGGTCGTCCAAATTGTTCTCTGGTATTTGGACTCCGACTACTCCAAGCATATGATTGGAGATTGCTCTCAGCTCACCAATTTCGTCAATAAATTTTTGGGCACTGTCAAATTCGGAAATGATCACGTGGCAAAGATATTGGGATATGGTGATTATCAGATTGGGAATGTTATGATTTTAATGGTTTACTATGTAGAAGGACTTGGACACAACTTGTTCTCCGTTGGGCAATTCTGTGATTCGAACCTTGAAGTTGCTTTTCGTCAACACACCTGCTTCATTTGTAATCTAAAAGGTGTTGATCTATTGACTAGATCTTGAGGCACAAATCTATATACTTTGTCTCTTGGAGATATGATGGTGTCCTCTCCTATATGTCTCTTGTCAAAGGCCTTAAAGACTAAGTCCTGGCTATGGCACCGACGTCTATCTCATTTGAATTTTGGTACAATTAACCATTAAGCTAGACACGGTCTTGTTCGAGGTCTCCCTAAGCTAAAATTTGAAAAGGATCATCTATGTTCTGCTTATGCAATGGGCAAAAGCAAGAAGAAACCCTACAAACCTAAATCTAAAGACACCAACTAAGAAAAACTCTATCTCTTGCACATGGATCTTTGTGGACCAATGTGTGTCGCAAGTGTTAATGGAAAGAAGTACATCCTTGTCATTGTCGATGATTATTCTCGATTTACAAGGGTAAAATGCTTAAGGTCAAAAAATGAAGCTCTAGATTTCATAATCAAGTTTCTCAAGATGATCCAAGTACGGCCTAAAGTGTCTGTCCGACGAATCAGAACAAATAATGGAACTGAATTTGTTAATCAAACTTTGCATGAATATTATGAGAAGGTTGACATCTCTCATGAAACATCTGTTACTCGCTCTCCATAGCAAAATGGTGTCGTTGAAAGACGTAATCTTACGCTAATTAAAGCTGCCCGCACAATGTTAATTTATGCAAAAGCTCCATTATTCTTATGGGCAGAAGAAGTTGCTACCGCATGTTTTGCCCAAAATCGTTCCATCATACGTCTTCGTCACGGTAAAACTCCATATGAGCTTTTACATGAAAAATTTCCTGACTTATCATTTTTTCATGTATTTGGTGCACTCTGCTATCCGATAAATGATAGTGAGAACTTAGGTAAGTTACAACCGAAAGCTGATATTAGTATTTTCATTGGCTATGCACCTACAAAGAAAGCATTTTGAATTTACAATCGACGTACCAGACGAATCATTGAAACAATTCATGTAGATTTGATGAGCTGACTGCAATGGCTTCTGAACATAGCAGTTCAGGACCCGCACTTCATGAAATGACTCCTACAACAATCAGTTCAGGACTCATGCCAAACTATCCTCCTTTAACACCATTTATACCACCTTCAAGAACTGATTAGGATCTTTTGTTTCAACCACTGTTTGATGAATTACTCAACCCCCTATCAAGTATTGATCGCCCAGCCCCTGAAGTCATTACTCTAATTGCTAAAGTAGTTGCTCCAGATCTCGCTGCATCAACTGATTCACCTTCCTCAACAACTATTAACCAAGATGCACCATCACCTAGTAACTCACAAACAACACCGGAAACTCAATCTCTCGACATTCTTAATGATGTTGAAGAAGACGATCATGATTTATATGTTGCACACATGAATAACGATCCATTCTTTGGTATTTCATTTCCAAAAAACGATTTTGAAGCATCTTCTTCTTCGGATGTTATTCCTACTGTTGTGTACACTGCTACTCCTAACTCAGAACACATTACCAAATGGACTAAGGATTATCCTTTAGACAACATCATCGGTGAACTCAACATACCTGTTTCCATAAGACTCCAACTCCATGAACAAGCATTATTTTGTTACTACGATGCATTTCTCACATCTGTTGAACCAAAGACTATAAAGACGCATTAACTCAAGCATGTTGGATTGAAGCAATGCAAGAGGAGCTTAATGAATTTAAACGTATTGAAGTCTGGGAACTCATTCCTCGTCCAGACAAAGTGATGGTTATTCCTTTAAAATGGATCTATAAGGTGCAACTAGATGAATTAGGAGGAATTCTAAAGAACAAGGCTCGTTTGGTTGCTCGTGGTTACCGTCAAGAAGAGGGAATTGATTTTGAGGAATCCTTTGCTCTAGTGGATAAACTTGATGCTATTCAAATTTTCCTCGCATATGCCGCTTACATGAATACGATCGTCTACCAAATGGACGTTAAGACAATATTCTTGAACTGCATTTTGCGCGAAGAAGTTTAATTCAGCCAACAAGACGGGTTTGTAGATCATGACAATCCGAATCATGTGTACAAGCTTAAGAAGGCTCTCTATGGGTTGAAACAAGCTCCTCGTGCATGGTACGATCTATTGTCAAAATTTCTACTCTATAAGGAATTCTCTAAATGAACCGTGGATCCCACATTGTTCATCAGAAGACAAGGTAAAGATATTCTCCTGCTTATGCAGACGCTAATCATGCGGGTTACCAAGATACTAGACGAAGTACATTTGGATGTATGCAATTATTGGGAGATAGACTTGTTAGCTGGTCATCAAAATGGCAGAAAAGTGCTGCAATATCCAGTACGGAAGCTGAATATATAGCTTTATCCGGCGGTTGTGCTCAAGTCCTTTGGATGAGATCATAGCTTACCGACTATGTCCTTGGATTCAATAAAATTCCAATGTACTGTGATAACAAAAGCGCTATTGCCTTATGCTGCAACAACGTTCAACATTCTCGATCCAAACATATTGACATCAGATTCCACTTCATCAAAGAGCAAGTTGAGAATGGAGTAGTAGAGCTTTACTTTGTTAATACGGAGTATCAGCTGGCAGACATCTTCACTCAAGCACTTGGTAGAGAAAGAATTAAATTTCTGATCAACAAGCTAGGTATGCAGAGTTTTACGCCAGAAACTCTAAAACAATTGGCAGATGAAGTAGAAGAATAGTGGTGGTACCTATTCAAATATCATGTATAATATGTAAATATACTATAAACCATAAAAACCAAAAAGATTTTTTTTCATTTTCCAAAAACTTTTATAAAAACAAAATACAAAAATATAAAATATATAAATCTAAAGAAAAATTAAAAAAATGAGAAAAATATAAAAAGAGTTAATAATGGCATGTCTTCTGAAAATCGATAACATTTACGGTTTTAGAAATGTCATTCAATAATGATACGAGACTATAAATGAAGTTCGAGCATAAGTTCCAAAAGTTTTCAAAACATGCCAAATGGCTTGCTATTATTTCTGATAGCAACCCGATCATCATCTTAAAGGCAAGTATTTCAAAAAGAAAACTTGACCTCATAATGGGAATTTATTTTTGGGCATGGTCTACTTAATGACCATGCAAAGGCTTGTGATTACTTTGCATCATACCCGTGCTTCCTATATTACCACGAGTGTACGTGTGAGTGTGCTTATGTGTGAAAATAAGAGAAATCTTATTTTGGTGTTTGTTTTTCAAATATATAACATTGCTTTATCAGAAAATGTTTTTCAAAGATATTTGACTTCTCAAACAATGACTACAGCTCTTTAAATAGAAAACAGGTCATTGTTTGAGGGGGAGAAAATGTCACAAATCTTATTCAAAAAGGTCATCTGATAAAACGATTAAAGGTTTTTAAATAATAACAGAATATCATATTTAAGGAAAGTTAATTAATTTTAGTTTATGTGTGCCTTAAATGTTACTTGTTTATGCCTTTAGAGACAATATGTGCAAATTTAAGTTATTAGGTATGATAATTAAAACTACAGGGACTTTATGTGTCAATGTGTTAAATTATTTATGCCTAATTCACTTATAAAAGAAAAGTGGAAAAGATATCAAACATTAGGTGGCAGAAGTGTCAAAAACCAAACTAGTTTTATAACACCCCACCCCCTTCCCGTCTTCACATACACACACACAACACTTATATTTTTTCTTCTCCCTAAAAACTTCACTCGATTGCCATCATCACCATCATCATTTATTGACTAATTCGAGCTTAAGGTATAATTAAAACGGTGTTCCTTACACCCTAATGATCTCATATCTCGAAGGAATTTCGTTCTTACAAGGTTTTAATTTTGAAAAACCCTAAAACTCAAATTAGGGTTCTTCAAAATTAACACTGAATAAAAACGCAAATTGGTTGAGGGGTTTTGTTTATTTGAGGGTGTTAATGACTCGTCTTTAACAGTTTTTAATATAAATAACATATGAATCGGATTTGAGTGATTTTGTATGTCGAATTGTGTGTTTTTTAGTTTTTAGTTGAAAAAGTTTGTGGGTTTTGTTGTGGATAAAAGTCAAATGTCATTTAATGTGTGTATGCTCTATGTGATATGTTTAATTCTTGGGTAAATTTGAATGTTATGAAAATTCATGTTCGTTTGCATGATTTTTTGATGAATCTGTGTTTGTAAGTCACTAAACAATGTTCATGTGTATTCTATGATGCTATATGATTGAATCCTAAAGTGACAAAACACTTGTATAAATCGAATTTAAATTTACAAATTCTAGACCTAACCAAATTTGCAATTTCAGTTATAAATGAATTCGCAGGTGTTAGTGTTAAACGAATTCACATGTGTTAGTGTTGACCGAATTCGCAAGTATTAGTAGTGACCGAATTCGTAGTAACCCTTAAGTGACCAAATTCGCAATTATGTGTTGTGACAGAATTTGCACTAACCCTTAAGTGACCGAATTCGCAGTTCTGTGTAGTGACCGAGTTCGCAGTATGCCTCAAGTGACCGAATTCGCAGTTTGCTATAGTAGATGAATTAGCAGTTTTCCTTAAGTGACCGAATTTGCTGTGAGCCTTAAGTGGCCGAATTCGCAGTGAGCCTTAGTGACTGAATTCACAACATGGTTTAGTAACCGAATTCACAATTTTCTTTTGTGACAGAATTCGTAATTTTTACTTAAGCATTCAGATTTAATCATAATTAAAGGAAACAAAAATGCTAATTTTTATAAACACTTAGATTCTAATAAGAAGGTGTCTTAAAACTTGTGTTAGGTAGCAAATTTAAAATTAGTTATCTTTGGAATCTAATCAAGTTAAAATTAGGTTAAATCAACGACGCCAAATTAAGTTCACTCTTTCCATGATTAGCTCTCTGAATGTGTTACATGCCTTAAGTGTCATATCCTGAAAAGGTCTCTATAGTGTCTTATATAAACTTGTTTATATATAAACTGTATTGAGTCTTTCTTAGCAAAATCATGAGTATCACAAAAGAACAACAACAAGCCCTTGACGATGCTCTTGTTCCACGAGAACAACACCTAAGGATTGGAAATTGCAACTACAGATTGAGCACCACATTCAACCCCAAGGAACCCACTTTTCAAGTTGCTTTGGATGTTCTCTCTGACACACCGTTTTATCAAGCCTTCTTGATCTCTGCAAGTGTTCCTGCTATCTACATGCATGAATTCTGGGCTATTGCTACTTTCCAAAAGAATTGCATCAAATTCAAGTTGAACACAAAGATATATTTTTTTGATCTGGAAACTTTTAGAGATATGCTTCAGATTTGTCCAAATATTCCTGGTCAGAAGTCTATGGACCCTCCATTTGAAGAGGAGATACTTAATTTTATGAGAGAACTTGGCTACTCCGGAAACATCAAATCACTCTCTGATGTCAAAGTTAAAATGCTTCCTCAACCTTAGAGAACATTCGAAACCATCATCAACAAATGTCTTAGTGGCAAAGTTACTAGACTCGATCTACTTCGTCTCTCTCGTGCTCAAATCCTTTGGGGTATGTTTCTTTCAAAGAATGTTAGATATGTCTACCTTCTATGGGAGGACTTAGTTTTTCAAATCGAAAACAAGGTGTCTAAAAGGAACAAAGACATGTACTACCCAAGATTCACCAAAGTCATCATCAATCACTTCATGTCACAAGACCAATCAATTCCAAGAAGAAATAAGGTAGACTAGCACATGGCTAAAGATGATCTTGTTCTTACCACAATGACATTCATTCCTTAACATGAAGTTGTTTAAAAGTATGGTGTCATACTTCCTGATTATCTAACCAATCAAGCAATGAAGGAGTCGGAAGCGTACAAGACTTACTATGACCTTACTACTAGAAAGGTGGCTCTAAAACTAAAGTATGTACGTTTATCTACCAGGACAAAGACTAATCAAGCTCCTCAAGATGCTCTTGGTAAAAGACTCAAAGCTATAGCTAAAGTAGCTAAATCAGGAAAGAAGAAGGAACCTACTCGAGGACTAGAGACTCTATCTGAAATAACATTGTCTGAAGCTGAACAGATGAAAATTGCCATCGAAAGAAGTAAGACACAACTTCATAGTTCTCACGCCAACGGTTCAGATGCAGATGAAGGACTGCTATTTTACCAGGGGTTCCTGATGTACCTACTATTGGATCTGAAGATGAACAGATTTCTTGGAAGTCCAATGACGAGGACGATGATGAGGAAGTAAGCATAAGTAAAGATGATGATGACGATGCTGAAGATCAAGATGATGATGATCAAGAATATAATGGTCAAGATGATGAAGGTCAAAATGATGTTAATGAGCAGACTAAATTAGACAATGATGGTGATGACTTTGTTCATCCCAAGTTCTCCACTCATAATCAAGAAGAAAGATAAGATGAAGAAGATAAACAAGAAGAGGGTTCATATCTGAGGGTTCAAACACCTTCTCATTATGAATCCACTGATGATGAAGAAAGTGATGAAGAAACTCAAAGTGTGAATGTTGAGGGAGAAGAGATGGATGAAGAAGAGACATATAAAGAGGAAGAAGTGAATGAACTATACATGGATGTGAACGTCAATCTGGAGGGAATATATACTAAAATGAAAGATGCTCCACAGACTAATGTTCAAGGTACTCAAGTTATAGAAGATACTCATGTGATAATAACAACTGCTACTCCTAAGTTCAACAGTAGAGTTCTTCTATATCACCAGGCTTCATTTCCAACATGATCAACCCTAATCCAAATACAGGTATTGACTCCATTCTTAATCTGAACACTAAGTTAACTACTCTTGTAGATGTTCTCGTCACTTCTAATGCTAAAATGCCTCTTTCATCTGCTACAACACCTCCTCCTCTACCCATTCCTCCCATTAACTCTCCAATAAACACCAGTTCCCACACCAATAATTGTTCCAAGTACTTCCCTACAAGATCTTCCAAAGTTTGGTTCATTGTTCAAGTTTGAAGATAGAGTTAAGGCTTTGTAAGACGACTTCTTCGAATTCAAACAAACAAACCAATTTAATGCTGCAGTTTCTTCAATTCCTGGCATTGTTGATACGTACCTTGCCAACAAGATGAATGAAGCCATCAAAACAGCTGTTCAATTACTGACAGACAGACTCAGAGATGAAGCTCAAGCTAAAAATGAAGACTTCGTCAATAAACTTGATGACAACATCAAGAAAATCATCAAAGATCAAGTCAAAGCCCAAGTTAAGGAGCAAGTCACTAAGATTCTGCCGCGAATTGAGAAGACTGTAAATGAACAACTTGAAGCTGAAGTACTGACTCGTTCATCCAGTGAAGCTAAGACATCTTATGTTGTAGCAGCTAACCTTTCTGAACTGGAACTAAAGATAATTCTTAACAAATCCATCCACCGATTCGATCAACAAAAGACTCTCTACAAAGCATTGGTTGACGCTTATGAAAGTGACAAACTCATACTTAACACATATGGAGATACTGTTACGATTAAAAGACGTCGAGATGACCAAGATGAAGACGAAGAACCCTCAGGTGGATCAAACCAGGGGTCCAAGAAAAGAAGAGCTAGAAAAGAACCTAAATCAACAAGTGCACCAAAGGAGAAGACTTCCAACTTATCTGGCAAGTCTAAAGAAGGGTCCAAATCTTATAATACGTCTACTGACAAGTCTGCTTAAGCAGAGTAACCAATACACGATGACAAAAACATAGAAGAACCCACACATCAGGAGTTCGATACAGGATTTATTAAAGATTAACCTATTGATGAGACCACTCAGCATCATGATTGGTTTCAGAAACCAACAAAACCGCTAACTCCCGATCGTGACTAGAACAAGACTTTGCTTGCTGCTTATGGACCAATTCAACCTTGGATCAGCAATCTGGCTAAAAAAGAAGATACTCTTGACTTGTTTAATGAGCTGATGGATACTCCTCTAGACTTCTCAGCATTTGTGATGAATCGGCTCAAAGTTGACACTTTGACTCCAGAATTATTAGCCGGTCCAACATTCAAGCTGATGAAAGGATCGTGCAAGAGTCTGGTGGAACTTGAATATTTCCTTGAAGAAGTCTGCAAAGAAACTACTAATAAGCTTGATTGGAACAACCCTGAAGGCCAGCAATATCCACATGATTTGTGCAAGCCCTTACCTTTGATACCTATTTCACAAGATCGTCGTGTCATACCATTTGATCACTTCATCAACAATAACCTTGCATATCTAAAGGGTGGAAGCTCAAGCTGAACTTATGCAACTTCTTTAACGAAGACCAAAGCTGCAGATTATGGTCACGTCAAATGGATTGAAACTTAGTTTCGAACACCATGTGTAGTCCTGTGTCGGTTATCTACGACAAACATGCATTATGGGGAATCTCTCACCGGGGTCGAAAGCGTTAACAACTCTATGGATTTGCTGTCAACAGAGAATCTGCTTGTGATGTCTACTCCAGGTACAGAATCATTACCGTTACAAAGCTTCAGATTTTCGAATGGCATAATTACAAGCGTTTGGATTGGATCACAGTTCGTAGAAATGATGACAAGCTATATACATTTACAGAAGGCGATAACAAGAGGCTTCGCTTACAAGACATCAAAGACATGCTGCTACTACTAGTTCAAGGTAAGCTGACAAACCTCACTATTGAAGAATGCCTAGCTCTAAATGTTTCATTGCGAACGTTTACAAGAAGCATTGTCATCCAAAGGCGTGTGGAAGATCTTCAGTTAGGTGTCAAAAGTTACCAAAAGAAGCTCAACCTCACAAGGCCGGACACGTACAGACCAGATCTCAAAAGGTTGCCAACATACTCAGCATACCCAAATCCTAGAGGCTTTATATATTAGAATAAAGACAAGAAGAACAAATTGATGCGTATCGATGAACTCCACAAATTCAGTGATGGTACACTCAACGATGTTCAAACTGCTCTTGATGATATTCTGAAGAGAATCAAGATGAAGTATCTGCCAAAGACGTACTAGAAAAAGGTAGATAAGGACATAGCAGGAGCTATGATTCAGGCGATTGATAAAATGCTCAAGAACATGAGGATCATGCGGAGTCTGGAAAAATTTGTTGGTGGGAGACCGTACGAGGGAGACTTTCAGCTGTTGCAAAGGACCATATGATTTATCATATAATTTCCTCATCATAACAGGCCAAGCCTCGTAAATAATAAAAACTTGTGAATTTGTATATATGTAGTGTAGATTTAATGGTGATAATAAGAAGTACTCGAGTACAACATTTTCAAGAATTTCTTAGTAAATTTAAAAAAATTCAAATTATTGTACTCAGCACAGTCTTATATGCCCTCAAAAATTAAGGGTGAGCATTAAAATGTTCCTAATTGATATTATGTAACATTTTGTCCTTGAACGTTTAATCAATTGATATCTAAAATATCAAGTGATTAACATTTTAGATAAGGGGAGAAAAAGTGATTAAACTGCATCTAATTTGTACTGAAATGTGATAATATAAAATAGACTCAATGCACTCCACATTTTAGCATGTACTACGATTACGATGCACATGTTAAGGGGGAGCCTTTAGTGATGATGAAAAACTCTCAAAGTGTAAATCTTTTGATATTTATATCAAACACTTTGATTAAAGTTTTCAATGTTTTTAGAAGGATTGTGATGAAATACCTAAAAGACCGACCATGTACTTAAATTTATGGAGTTATAAGGCGGTTAGGCATAGGTATTCAAATCCCATGATCCAGCTAAAACCGGAGGGATCTACCCAGGGATATCTACTAGTTAGTGTAGAAGTCCTTAGGTATGATACAAAAGGAGAAAAAGTGATAATCAGGAATAATGCCGACCGAGATGGAGCTAACACTGGAACAAACCCAACAAGGTGTTAGTTATGAAGTCTCGGTAAGCATTGAAGGCGTTGAATAATGAAAAAGAAATGTAAGGTTAAAGGGTGAAATGAAAGAAGCCCTCCATACACTTAGGCAGAAACCGGGTCAATACATAAACTATCAGAAACACTAAGTTGTTGTCTGACATTGAAGACAGTCATGGACCCAGTAACGCTAAGCAGAACCCTCCCTAGCAACTCAAGGTCTCTCAACAGACTCTTGTTTCATTTCTCATAGAGATTACACGTATTTCTATAGACTTTCTCACTCTGAGTTAGTTGATATTGAAAAGGTAGCAGTCTGCTCCAGCCTCTGATCACTAAAACCAAAGTGCACTATTCTGTCTAGAGCCAAAAGAGATCATCCATAAATCTCATTAGGACACTTGTTGTGACAAATGAGATTTTAGCAGGTTAGTTAAAGCCTGTATAATTCAGTTTATGTGTGTCATTATGTGTTTTATGTATTTTATATGTGTATGAGATGGAAGTACATGAGTGATGAATCATGGTACTTGTGGAAATAAATCATTTGAATGCTTTGCGTAGTTTCAAATGTTCGTGTTCATAATATTCTGTGTAGTACTAATGTATATTGTAATTCATAATGATATATATTAGTTTAGTATTTTATAGTTTCGTAGAGAATTCTATTTTTAGATAGTTAGAAAATCGAAGGTTAGTTTGAAAATAAAATATAAAATTCAAGGTTTAAGCAAAATAATTAAAGTTTTTACTTAGAATTAAAAGTAAATGTATAATAATAATAAACGAAAAAAATAATAATAAAGTAGGTTGTAGTGGATCGGCCGAACAAAGAATAAAAAAAGGGAAAGAATCCCCAATTTGATTACAACTTGGTTTTGGTAAATTATCTTTTCTAAGCCTATAATACAAATATAACTAACTCAAAATACATTTTTTCTATCTCTCTCGCTTTCTTGGCCGTGTTGTTTACTTTTTATTATTTCGACACACAAGGAACAAAGGGAAAAAATAATTTTTAGGGTATAGATTTTCAAGAGTTAAGGTATGTTTTTTAATCATTTTTCAATTCAGTGAACTTTATTTAAGTAAAAATCATTAAGGTTGATTAGGTTTATTGTCAATTAATCTGTAATTAGAGGTTTTGATCATCAAAAATGTTTTTGGGTTTATAATTAGGGTTATGGGTATGTTAATTAGGGTTAATTATGCTAAATTCAGGAAAAGACATCTTGGGCAGATTTTAGGTCATCTTTGCGAGAGCCATATCTCGGTCATAGGAATAGCTTTTATTGATTTTCTTGAAGCTAAAATAAGACTAAAAAGAGTTACTTTCCAACCCAAGAGGTTTCAATAGAATTAAACGTGAGTGGAAGCTTAGTCAAATTAATAAACCAAGATTCGTTATCAAATGCAGTTTTCAGGCAAATTCTAAGTTGTGTAGTGAGGTCAATAACCATATCCAAAGTCTTTTAAATTATATGGACTTGCTACAGTGATAGTTCATGATGTTTATGATTTTCTAGAATTTTTGTAGAATTTTCCTAAGTGTTTAAATGGGCAATGCTCAAGCTAAACCTTTTGAAGGTCCATATTCAGGTCAAATTAGGGACACTTTGTGAGTTAAATTTTTATAAACGGTTACACTCATCTATTATTTTTATCCAAATAATCATAGAAGCAACAACTCATTGGGGAGTAGGGGATGTGAGGATAGAACCAATTTGGTGTTTAAGTATTTTATTTATTTAGAAGTCTTTTGTGACTATTAATAACTAAGTATAAGCAGAACGTTAAGAAGGTCAAGCTTGTGAGGTAATTGAGGTTAGCAAAGTTGAGGAGTAAACAGAAGAGTTGAATCAAGATATGGATATTGAGTATCCATCGTTGTGATTGTTACATGACTTGGGTGTGTTACTAATCGATGGTAACATATGTGGTGTTGTTTTGTTTAGATTCTTTGCACGATTAATGAAGGAATTGGAATTTGACTTTGCATCAGATGAGTTTTTACAATCATACTTTTTTACTTATGTTTGGATGGAAATGATCTATTTTTTTTAAAAATATTGAAAATATGAATTGTGTTTTTAAGTGTCAAAATATATAGATGCTATGTGCTATGTATGTGATATAAATTGTGATAAGGATGTGTATGTGAGTGACATGATTGTGTGGAACCAAACGGACTAGCTAGTCAAGTGGGCCAGTCTTTTCGAGGAGATATTGTCGACGGCGGGGTTACGATTCCACCCCAATTATATGTAATGTATTTTATGATAGGAAAAGCAAGCATATATGTTCTAATGATGTTTTTGTTGATCGCGGTGTACTAAGTGAGTTCTTAAATTGTAACTCTCACCCAAACAATAATGTTTACCCATTTTTTAGCTCATTTTCAGGTGAGCAAAAAGGGTGAGAGTTTGGAAGAGGAGTTAGCTGACTTAGATTGAATGCGGAGTCTATGATTTATATGTTTTAGTTTTCATTTGAACTTGTCATGTTTTGTTCTTCATGCATTATATGTTGGATTTTTTTTTGGCGTTGTCATAACACGCTTTTGACGCCTTGTGTTGTGATGATGCCTATTGCTCATGCCTTTCGATTTTGCCTTGGCGAGGTGTGACAGATTGGTATTCAAAGCCAGGGTTATAGACAACTAAGAGGATTAGCCTAGACTATAACTAGGAACCTTCATATAGATGCATTTAGGAACTATGTAGCTTTGTGGGTAGTATGTATCAATATATTTTATGTATATATTTTGAAGTTCCAATTGCCTATTCGTTTACTATTTTCGTAGTACGAATATATATATATATATATATATATGCTAGTATTTATTTTCTTCGTCACCAAGTATCTGATGGAGCTTATACTATTCCTTATTTATAGAGTTATGTCTCCCTTAAAGCGTAAGTTTTGTTGGGGGTAGGATTAAGCGTTATATCAACCTAATTTCTAGCTGTAAGATATGACGTACAAACCGTAAGTGCGTTCAACTATGAAGAAAGTAGGTGACCAAACGATTGGAGTGATTCGAAGAAGAAGGATGGACAAGGAGGGAAATGTTTCTAGGTTCCAAGAATACCATACCTTGGATGAAGAAGAAGAAGAGTTTAGTGAGCACCCTTCTTACAATAAATATGGATTCGTGGATCATCCACAACTCCAAATGGAAGACCAAAGGAACAAGTTTGCACCTTACCCATTACCACGACAGAGGGTATGATGAACGAATTGGTTGATTGATGATGCTAAAATATTAGACCTTGAGTTATCGGGAATCGTATTCAACTGAGCTTGACGATGGAGACATTGGTGGGAGTTGAGTTCGACTCGACCCGATAACCTCGTGCAATCGATTTGATTTTAGGCAGTTTAGTGTTTCTTTCTATCGTTTGAACCATGTTGAGGAATGTTCTATTTTTGATTATGGATATATTATGAAGAAGTGGTGTTAGGATTTATCTTGTGTGTTATGTGCTTAATTAAATGTGTTATATGTTGTAATGTGTTGTTTCAAGAAGTGTTTTCATAGGAGCGAGTTCACGCGTGAAATTGGGGGCATCTATTAGTATGGGTACAACATAATTATACATGCCACAACAATAATGGACTTGCAAGTATGGATTACATGTTAAATTGGTGTTGGAACACATATTGGTTGATTATGCGTGTACGTATATATATTGTGGGAAATGTAATATCATTGGGTTATGATATCTATAGTATATAGTCTAATATTCACTTTTTATATGTCTTATCGAACATGGTTCAACACGACAACCTAACAATCCCTCTGATAGTCGCGGAAATCATTGTTCAAACAACTCAAAAATTATCCTGAACATCGTGATCAATTAACTAACACCTTTAAAATGGAAATGGTAATAGAAATGGTCGAGGGGAAACAATGGTTGCACATACATAGGATTTGTGACGTGTGGAACTCGTGATCTTTGACGGAACTCGTGGTGCGGTGGCGTTGCCTCGGTGGATTGAAAAGAAGGGATTTTGTGATAGATATTAAGCGGATGTTTGGCTAATCAAGATTGAAGTATGCCGCGAGTTCGTTCATTGGCAAAGCTTTGACTTGGTGGAATACTCAAGTCCAAGCTTTGAGTGAGATGCTGTAATGCAATGCGAGGGAATGACTTAAAGCATTGTAAAACAACGGAGTTTTGTCCACGCCCAATGAGATTAAGAAGTTGAAGGCAAGTTCTGGACATCATTTAATGGTTAGGTGCTTGATCATACAGATACATAAATCGTATTTAAAGAGTTGGCAAGTTGGGTTCCACATTTGGTAACTCCTGAGGCGAAGCGTGTCACAAGGTACATTAATGGGTTGCCATCTCAGATTAGTGGAATGCTTCGAGCCACTCAACCTGCTAGTATTCAAGCTGCTATTCTTACTGCTGGGATACTAACTGATGAGGCAGTTCGTAGTGGTACTTTGGCTAAGGCTGGTGAGAAAAGGAAAGAAAGGGATGAGGTGAGTAAGTCAGATTGTGTTGGAAAAGACCAAAAGAAGTGAAAGGGATAAGGGTATGTAGCAGCAAATTTCACTACTAGCATGAGAAAATGGAAATTTTAAAAGTGCGTAGGTGTAAGGGTTTTCATGCTAAAAAAGGACCATGCATAGAGTGCTACAATTGCCATAGGCCGGGTCACATGGCTAGATATTGTAGAACACCGGTTAGGCATGCAGAGTCAATACGATCAGTTAGGCCAAAGAGATGTCAGGACTTTGTTATGAGTGTGGAGTTTGGATCATTACGTCAAATTGTCCTAAGTGGAACCGAGGATGTAATCAATATGGAAATCAGCTAGCGTTGGAAGGGAATAGGAACACTCGAAGCAATGAGAACCGAGCTAGGGGAAATGCTTTAAATGTGAATGCTATTGATGCTCATGCAGCGATCTCTAATGTTGAGATGGTCTGTATTCCTTAAACAATATCTACGCTATTTTGCTTTTCGATTCGTGGTGCTGATTGTGTTTTATATCTACTAAATTTACTCCCCTATTAAATGAGAAACCTAGTATTGCAAACCCTAGGTATGTGATAGAAGTAGTTAATGGTAAGAAGGAAGAAGTTGATAGAATTTTCCGTGGCTATAGACTAGAGCTAGGAGATTCTTATTCCCGTATAGATTGATACCATTAGGGACAGAAGTTTTGACTGTGATAGAGAATTGGATTGGTTTGTCAACCAAAAGGCTATGACGTGTGTAACAAGAAATAGTTAGGATACTGTAGAAGAAGGTAAGGTACTTTGTGTTCAAGGAGAACGTAATGTCGGGAAGACAAAGACGTTAATGAGCATAAAGGCGAATGAACCGACGTTAAGCGATATTCCTATCGTACGTGATTTCGAGGACGTATTTACGGATGACCTATCAAGATTACTGCCACAACGACAAGTAGAGTTTCGTATAGATTTGATTCCTGGAGCGACGCCCGTAGCAAAGTCGCCATATCGACTAGCGTCTTCGGAGATGTAAGAACTGTCTGAGCAACTTCAAGAGTTGCAAGACAAGGGATTTATTCGGCCAAGTCACTCACCATGGGGAGCGCCAGTTTTATTCGTCAAGAAGAAGGATGGATTGTTTCGCATGTGCATAAACTATCATGAACTGAACACGTTGACCATCAAGAATCGTTATACGCTCCCTAGGATTGACGATTTGTTTGACAACTTCCAGGGCGCACTACTTCTTTAGATTGAACCTTTGATTGGTTATTTCAGCTGGATGTGCATGATGATGAGATATTCAAAGACCACGTTCAGAACATGATATGGGCATTTTGAGTTTACTATTATGCCATTTAGATTAACAAATGCACTCGCAGTTTTCATGAACTTAATGAACCAAGTATGCAAACCATGCCTGGATAAGTTCGTCATAGTGTTTATTCATGATATCTTGATTATACCCAAAGTCGAAGGGGATCATGAAAAATCATTTTAAGATTGATGTTGGATAAGCTAAGGAGGAGAAGCTGTATGTGAAGTTCTTAGTGCGAGTTCTGGTTGCAAGAGGTACATTTTCTTGGACACGTGGTAAATCTCATGACGGTATTCACGTAGACCCAAGTAAGATTGAGGCGGTGAAGAGTTGGAAATCCCCTACGATACCATCTGAAGTAAGATCATTTCTAGAATTGGCTGGGTATTATAGACGTTTCATTGAGAATTTCTCCAAGATTGCTAAACCCCTTACTTCATTGACTAAAAGAATCAGTAAGTTATGAGTGGGTGAGAAGAGGAGGAAAGCCTTTTCGGACGTGAAGGGACACTTTATGTAATGCACCAATATTGTCGTTACCGGAATGAAGTAGAAGATTTTGTGGTTTATTGTGATGCGTCAAACTATGGATTAGGTTGTGTCTTTTGAAAAGGGGATAAGTATTTGCCTATTGATCAGACAATTGAAGAGCATAAGGAGAACTACATGACTCACCACTTAGAGTTTGCGTTGATGGTGTTAACGCTAACATATTGGAGCTTTATTTGTACGGAACAATGAGTGTTATCTATACAGATCATAAGAGCCTTCAACACATATTCAATCAGAAGGAATTGAATATGCGTCAAAGGAGATATAAACTAACTTCCACGTAATTTAGAGCCTTTAACAAGATGTCTAAGTATTTTTAAAAAAATCAAAACCAAAACTGAAATTCGTCATAGTTTTACACACGGATTTTGTAAGGACCTTTTGACCCACTTCCTGACCATAAAAACTCACGAGACCAACTTTGATAGAAATTAGACTCTCTGAGGTTATCTCTAGTATATTTTAAATTGTTTATTTGATAATATATGATTGAGTTATGACCGTTACAAAACTGCCTAATTTTCTGCAGTGAATTAAACAACTAATTCGGGCGATCTAGACCCTAACGCATGATTAAATCACGAAACTATAGAGTTTGAATAACTCCTTAGATCGTTGTAAGCTCAAGTTGTTTAGACCTTATCTAGGATAATGATAACAATGAACATAAAATATATGCATAGCAGAAATAGCATAAGAACATTGATATCATTACAAGGTTTTTCATTCATTATCTTTCACTATTAGCCCCAATTCTACACGATCAACTATAGAATGGTTATCTACAAACTAACAGGGATCAAAGATCTTTAAGGCTAAACCAACTAAACCATCTAGGCATTCACATGCCTAGACACACACACACACCTTTTCTAGACATCTACATCTTGTGCACACTTTTAAACTACACACCTGATATCTCTTTATATAATAGAGATATGATAAGAACAAATAAGATTAGGAAACTATAAATGAGCATTAAATACTATTTGACTAATCTTCAATCAGCATTAATGTTGATCTTTATCTTTTAGCTGATCTTTATCTTATACTTCAATGAGGAGATCTTCTAGGAAATCTTCAAAATCTTCCATCTCTTGAAGAATTCCAGCTTTGCGTTTGAGTCCTTTTGTTTCATTCTTTTATTCACTTTGTCTCATCAAATCTATAATTCCCAACAATACCTTCGGGTATTAGCCATTATTATGAAGATCTGAATGTTTGGTTTTGTTTATATCTCGATTGCTTAATTTATTGTTGTATGCTTGTTTATGTTTATCAATTCATACTTGTTTACGTGCTTTTGTATGCGACCTATCATTCAACTGGATCTAGTGATACGGACCAAGTAATCTAGATGTCAGGATAGCTCTCCATATAGTAATTTATACATCTAGAATCATAGGATCACAAATATTGTCCTTCTAAAATCGTGCTAAGGATATGCTTCTGGCTTAACTAGTTAACGGAAATTACCTTTGGTTTATTAAACATGTTGACTAGTTGGTAAATCTAGATAATTCAACAAGTAATGTTCTGATTCCATTGGATAGTTAGACAAGTGGACTACTAGTGTGTGACAACCGTGGTTTGAACCGGTTGGCCAGTTTGTTTAGAATTTATATGAAGCGTTTATGTGTGTTCTTTATGTGTTTTGTGAGAGATATGTGTATGAGATTGAAGTACATGATTTATGAATCATGGTACTAGTTGAAATGAGATTGAATGGAAATGAGATCATTTGGAAGCTTTGCGTAGTTCAAATGTTGTGTACGTAATTTTCGGTGTACGCACTATATATATAATACATATTATATATATTATGTTAGTATTTTAGTGATTTTAGAGTACTTTCCATTTTTAGAAATAATTGAAAGTGAAGGCTTGTTAGAAATCTAGTTAGAAAGTTCAAGGTTTAGTGAAATAAGCAAAGGTTTTAACCTAGAATCAAAAAAATATAGGTATTAAAGTTGTAAATAATAATAATTTTTTTTATAATAGAAAAAAACGAATTTTAGTAAAAGAAAAAAAAAGGAAAAGATATCCTAATTAGATTACAACATGTTTTTGGTAATTATCTTTTAAGGCCTATAAATACAAATCAAACCTAAACCAGATCACTTTGATTTTTCCTCTCCTTCCCTTGGCCAGTCGAACAACACAAAACAATAAGAAAACCTCAAAAAAATTTAGGGTTTTTTTAACGGCGGCATATTATTAGAAAAGAACTAGCAAGGCGCTAGAAATTACAAAGGCGATTTAAGCTAATCAGTCCAACTAATACATTTCTTTCCTCTAGATTTTAACCAAGAAAAAGAAAAACACTGAATATTATCAAAAATTTCACATTTTCTCATGTCTTGAGAATTGAAAATGTGGTTATTCCTAAAACGCCAAAGCATCCAACAAGTGGCGGCGAAAATGACATAAGCTTGGTCTTTCTCAACTTTTGAAGCTTTCCACGAGGGTTTTAATTTTCAAGAGTTAAGGTATTGTTTTCTAAATTTTTCAATACAATTGATTTTAATTAACGTAACAATCATTAAGGATGGATTAGGTTATTGTAAATAATCTGTAATTAAGAGGTTTTGATCATCAAAAATCATTTTAGGGATAATAATTAGGGTTTTGGGTAAGTTAATTAGGGTTAATTATGCTAAATTCGGAATAGAAATCTGGGCAGAATTTTAGGTCATCTTGCGAGAGCCATATCTCGGTCATACGGATAGCTTTTATTGATTTTCTTGAGCCTAAAATTAACTACAGAGAGTCTACTTTCCAACCCAAGTGGTTTCATGAATTAAAAGTGAGTGGAAGTTAGTCAAATTAATCAAACAAGATTCGTTGTCAAAACTGAGTTTTCGGGGCAGATTCTGAGTTGTGTTTGTGAGGTCAAAAACCATATCAAAACGTCTTTTTAATTAATGGGCTTGCTACTGTAGCAAGTTCATGATGTTTATGATTTTCTAGAATTTTTGTAGAATTTTCCTAAGTGTTTAAATGGGTCTGCTCAAGCTAAACTTTTTGAAGGTCGAATCAGGTCAAATTCTGGACACTTTGTGATGTTGAATTTTTATAAAATGGTTACACTCACTATTATTTTTATCCAAAAATCGTAGAAGCTCACAACTCATTGGGGAGATATGGGATGTGAGGAGAAGAAGTAATTTAGGTGTTTAAGTATTTTATTTAGAGTCATCTTGTGACTATAAAAACTGAGTGAAAAGCATAAAGTTGAGAAGTAAAGTTTATAAGGTAATTTGAGGTTAGTAAGTATGAGGAGTATATAAAAGAGTTGAATCAAGATAGTATATAGAGTATACTTCGTTGTGATTGTTACATCGACTTGGGTGTGTGACCTAATCGATGGTAACATATGTGTGTGTTGTTTTGTTTAGATTCTTTGCAAGATTAAGTGAAGGAATTGGAATTTGCTTTGTATCAGGTGAGTTTTATAGTCCCACTTTTTACTTATTTTTTAGGATGGAAATGATGCAAAACTATTTTTAAATTATGAACCGTGATATGTATTTTTAAGTGTCAAACTATATGATTGCTATGTGCTATTGCTATGTGATATAAATTGTGGTAAGGCATGTATATGTGAGGATGCCATGACCTTGTGTGAGACCCGAACGAACTTAGCTAGTCAAGTGGGCCAGTCTTGCGCGGAGATATTATGGGACGGAGGGGTATGATCCACCCCAGATATATGTGAATTTATTTTGTGGTAGAATAACCAAGCATATATGTTCGTAAATGTTATTTTTGTTGATCGCTGAGTTATAAGGGAGTCTTAAATCTGTAACTCTCACCAACAATTATGTTGACGTTTTTAGCATCAATTTTAGGTGAGCAAAACATGTGAAGAGTTAGGAATAGGAGTTAGCTGGACCATAGGCTTGCATGCGGAGTCTATGATTTATCTATTTTAGTTTTCATTTAAACTTGTCATGTTTTGTTCTTCTTGCATTATATGTTGGATTTTTGTTTTGGGCGTTGTCATAACACGCTTTGGATCTTGAAGTTTATTAAAAGTCATTTTTAGTTTTCTCTATTTTGACGCCTTGTTTTATGATGATGCCTTTGATCATGCCTTGCGATTCTGCCTTGGCGAGGTGTGACACTTTTCAAAATTATGCTTGCTAAGTCACACAATGTGAATAACAAGATATATATTAAGAGTCCTATGCATTATCTTTGTGATTTTGCCAGAACATCTGAGTGATATAACTCATAGTGAAGATGGAAATCCTGCTTGAGCCAACATCAAACAAGCTCAGGGTAGGTGACTTGTGCGATTCTATATGAATCAAACTTGTGACAACTGGAAAGCAATGATGGTGCGATTCTATAACAATCAAACTTGTTCTAGGTTATGAATTGACGATTGATGATGAATTTCTGAAATGATTAACACTCTTGATGTGTCACAAAACCACTTTAGCAAGTGACACGTCGATTGATTTTCAAATTGATTTTTCTATTTCAATCGGTGAGATAGTAACTCACTAGTTCACTCATATCGTGCTGTCTCCTTTGAGATGTTCCGGTAATGAGAACATGATGAGTTTGATGAATCTAATACAAATGAATTAGAACAATTCTATACTTCAGCTGGAAATCCTGTCAAGGAGATTCTTCTTAAAATGAATCTACCTAATCACAGGTCGATCCTCGCGGATTTAAAGGTTACTCCAACCAAACACAGGCGAATGACAAAGCCATATTCGTCCCCTTGCTTTATTACTAACTGTTTTAATGCAGGATACTTAAAGATGGAGGTGAAGGTACCTGATTCCAATTGACTCACAAGATTCATAGCTACATGCTCATACCCGACCGACAAACATAAAGACATCATGAAAGCTCAAGTACATGTTTCAAGACTTCTGCTACTCTGATACCGTACGTCTTTCTTGAAGTGACGAAGTATTAAAGTCAAAGAATTTCAAAGAAGTTTTCGTCACTCTGATACCGAACGTCTTTCTCGAAGTGACGAAGTGTTATAGTTAAAGAACTTCAAGAAAGATTGGTTGAAGCAATCTTATACACGTAATTATATAAAATATAATATGATAGGAAATTACCAAATTACCCTTGAGGACAAAGGTAAAAAGGAAAATCTTCATAAATATATATTATATAATACGTATATTAATCGGGAAGTATGATTCCTGGGTCATTATTCCCCAATGATTTGTGAAATTAAAACCATGTTTGTTGTTCGGACAATGATTTGAATTGGAAACAAAGATTAATTTGATTATCTACTTCTACAAATTAAAATAAGCAAATAATAACAATTAAGCATGAAAACAAATAACGGGAAATCAAACTTTAACTAAAAACGCAAAACGGGAACCCTAAACGGCAGTTAAAAACCCTAAATTTCCAAAATTAAACTTAAAATGATTTTTTTCTTTTTAAACAGGCTCTAATTGACTAAAAAGTAAGTTTAAAGAAAACTAGAACAAAAACGGAGTTGAAATGAGCTTAAAAACACGAAAAATGTAAACGGGAACGAATCCCGTTCTTTAAAAAAATGAAATTTTGCAATTTTAACCCTACGAAAGCAAAACTAATTTTCCTAGAAACTTTATGATAAAAGAAAATTTTCTAAAAAAGATTTATATTTTTTGATTATTTTTCTATTTTTTATGATTTTTTAAAGTTTTTAATAAAAATAAATGTTTAAAAATACTAAACTAATTATAAAAATTCTAAAAAAATACAAAAAATAGCTTGAACTAAATAGAACCTAGGAAAAAAAAAACTTGATTACACAGCTTGGTCAATAAGCTTAAAAAAGGTTAAAAAGTTATAAGTCTATAAGGACTAAGGTGTTAAATTTTAAACCACTATGTATAAACTATATAGAAAAGCCCCAGGGCGCGATGGCAGTAGGTGTGTGTTGTGTGCTATAAAAGGGTTGAGGGTGTTGAGGTCGGGGGTTCGAGTCTTGCTCACCCCCGATTTCCACCTTCCCTTTTTTTTATTTTTTTGGAAAACTTATAAAAGCAAAGTTATTAAGCACCTAAAAATAAGCAATTTTTATAAAAGAAACTATTTTTGAAACTTAAGGAATAAGCTAGAAAACAGCTTAAAATACAGAAAAAATGTAAAACTTCCTTTTAAAGCTGCTAAACTTCTAAAACTAAATAAGTTAAAGGTTTACCTAAATAAGTTGGATTTTACTTAATCCTAGACTTAATAATTACTCTAAACTAGAAACAAGCACAAATAAGCAATCCATAAGCTGAAAATCTAAATAAGCTCTTAAAAGAAACTTCAAACCAAACAGTCCCTGAAGGAACTTTGAGCTTAAAATTAAGCATGCAAATGAGCTTTTTAAGAAGTAAAACTTGCTTTTTCAGATAGCTTAACTCAAAGACTATATGAAAATGCTTTTTGAAAAGACTTTGGAAAACTATAGCTTATTGAAAAAGCTTAACAATACAGACAGTTTACTCAGCTTTTGCTGAGTTTGTTTTTGGAAAATGAAAAGACAAAATGCTTATTTAAAAGCTAAAAACAGATGACAAGTTAAGCTAGATTTTGAAAACTAAATCTAAACTAATGAAATATGACCTATAAGCTACTTATAATCTGAAAATCAAAAGCTAAATGCTATTTTAACCCACTGAAAATGAAGCTAGAAATTGTACTTATGCATTTTTATCTATCTGATGCAGTTAGCACACAAAAGACCAAAACTTAAATCCTCTTAATGCAGACTTATTAGGCTAAATCTAGCTCCTATTTGACACCAAACTAAGAGCATATAAGGTAACAATAACAACTAAACACTATTAAATCTCTAAATGCTACTAAGACAGATAACAAACTCACAGATCAAATTTAACAAATAGAAAACTAAAGAAATCTTAACTACACCTAATCAAACTAATAAATCCTTCACTTATAAACCAAAGTTTGGAAGTTAAATTGAAATTAAAGGATCAAAGGCATCAAACAGTATTAACTTGTAGTTAATACTGCTTGTACCAAACACCCCCTTATTTCACTTAAAACCATCTTAAGCTTATAAATTGAATTCAATTGAACAAAGTTTGAATACCAGATTATAACTAACTTATATTCACCTTAATAAAGCTATAACAACCAACAAATAAGCCAGAATCTAACAGCTACTTATTATGCTAATATTTTTTAGCTTTTATGACAGATTTGAGATAAAATGAAGCAAACTATGATTTAAGCTATATTAATCAAAAACAGATAATCAAACTTATTCAAATAGCATAAAAAGACAGAAATAATCACTAATAAGCAAGAAATAAGCAAAAGTTAAGCACTATTAAGCTAGGAAATTAAGACAGAAAAGGAAATAAGAAACTTACCAAAGCCTTAGCTAAACAAAGGCAAATCAATGCTCAAATGAGCTGTCTACAAGCTCTAGCTTATCAATGATAAGCTAGTAAAAGTCCTTATGAGCTCTTCCATGGTTAGCTCATCTTCCAAAAAGCTCAAAATCCAATAAGCAAAGGTAATTAACTGATTTTATAGTTTAAGTAGATTAAATGCTTATTATGAGCTTAATTTGAGCTTAGAGACTCAAAGAGCTTAAGATGAGCTTGTGAGGAGCTTATGTAACATTAAAAGCTTATTAAACAAAGTTTTAAGTGAATTTGAGAAAAGCAAATACGAATTCTATTAATGAAAAAGTTGAGTACAATTCTGAAAAGGAAATTACATTTAAGCAAACATTAAGCTAAAACATTTTAAATGAAAATTACAAAAGCTAATTTTAATAAGCTAATTTATAAACTACTCCTAGATTTCTCTTGTAAGTGAGTCCTTGCTTGTATTTATACTACCTGGGAGAAGCTTCTAGGCCCCTGAGTCAGGTACACGCTCCCTTTGATCCTGGCCCTTCAATTATTAGCAATGATTGGATCATAGATTTACACCGTTGGATTAAATGGGGTGAGCACACGGATTGCCAGCGTGGCATTCCGTGTGTCAGACCTTGTGCTTCTTTTGTGAGTCTTTTAGTGCAACAATCTTGATCTTGGTGTGTTTCCTTGCATCCGCGTGGCATTCTCCTTGTGGGTTTCCACCAATGGGAGCGTTTGGTGATGTGTAACTCTGCCAAGGTGGAGGGTTTCTCTTGAATTGCGTAGCCACATCCTTAATTTTTATTTACCCCTTGATTGTGACTCGAGGTAAAACGGGGAAGAAGATGAACAGTAACAACTGTTCTTCCCGCGTTTTTACTTTTTATAAAAGGGTGCGGGAGTTTGACTTTTCTTTTACCGGGGTTTGACTTTGGGCTTATAAAGGGTTTTGGGCCGGGTAAGGGATAACAGGTTTTGGATTTGGTTTTTATAAGAGTTAACGAGTGTTAACTCTTTATATATTAAAGAGTTAACACCGTTAGGGCTTAGGGACTATTTTTGCAATTTTGGTTTCTTTGAGGGACTGTTTTGGGAATTTTTGGGATTTTTGTCTTAATATGGTTGACTTTGGTTGACCAATGTTTGACTTTGAAAACATTCTTCCGGCTCTTGTACATTCTTTTCTATTCCTGTGTCCGTGTTTGTCTGGTTTTGACCGTTTTCTTGTGATATTTGCATTATCCGTACCTACACAATCACAAAGACAAAACAAGCAATATACAAACATTTTAAGCACAATTTTGTCTTTTATGGGTCATTTTTGATATAAATTGGATATGTGTTTTCACACATATTAAAATTCCCCAAACTAAGCGATTGCGTGTCCTCACGCAATATTATATGCTCTATAACCAAATACCTCAAAACTTCCCTAAACTAATCTTTGAAAAGTAGCAAAGATTTTTGTGGAAAAAGTTAAGAAGTCACAAGTTATAAAACACCCTATTTTCCCATTTTTCAAAACTTTTTTATCTTTTTTTTTATATATAAACTTAGAATATTTCGACTTTCATTATTCCCATAACTGTCAGGGATCATAGAACAAGATGCATTTCAATCCGAGAATGCCCCAAAAAGGATAAATTCATCGTCCCAGACTTTTTACTTGCTCCAAACCAAGCTTAAAACGAAATCATAGCTAAATATCAGTAAAGATGCTAACACTACTCATATTTGCAACTTGTGAACTTTTCACTCCCGACATTTATTATATTTTAAGTGAATATACTATTTTGAATTTCAACCATGCATCAACGTTTTGCAACATACTATGCTTCACGTTCCACCTAAGAATAATGAGTTTGAAGGCGAGATCATCCCATGTAGCGACTTTGGTCTCGGCACATCCCAACCTTGCGGCTATGTGACCAGGTTTTTGACACCCCATAGAGACTAGTATCGGGACTCACGGACCTTAGGTTTCAAAAACTCTCAGGTTTCCTGAATATTCATAGCTTATAAAAATAAAATAGTCAAAGTTCAAAAGCATATTTGAATTTAACAAAAAGAAATTAATTTATTAATTTAAACTTAACTA